>JAJONQ010000612.1:0-43952 GCA_036250385.1 Solanum microdontum
CAGGTTCTAAATCAATGCAGAAATCTATATATCTATCCGGAGGCATACCAGGCAAATCATTAGGAAACACTTCTCTAAATTCTAACACCACATGAATAGACTCAATAGATGGAGACTCAACCTCAACATCCCGAATATGAGAAAAATAAGCCAAATAACCTTGCTCTACTAGTTTACTAACCTGAATGGAGGATATGATCTTAGCTTGCTTAGGCTTGCACACCCCTTCCCACTATAACTTTTTCCTTCCCGGAATTTCTAGAGTGACAGACTTAGTATTACAATTAAGCACATCATAATAGGGGGACAACCAAGTCAAGCCTAAGATTAGTTTCGGGAGTTCTACTTAGCCGAATTCAATTCCGTAAAGTATTACAGGTTCCTTAACGTCTTAGCTATCTATCCATGTTATCAAAATTATAATTAAATCGCCTAATTACTATCAGATTTCCCTAGACCTCACAGACTCTGATTTCGTCCAAATCTGGACTAGGTTAAGAAATCCCAAGTTACTACGAAAAAGTTTTTCGGCCCAAAAGTTTTTCCCCGTTGGCTTTTTTATAACGACAAGAATAGGTCGTTACACCTACGGATCATAACTCAGAGTCCGTGGGTCAGTTGCACATAAATTTTGTACAATTGTCGAATCACGGTGTGGACTACAGTCTGTCGTTCCATCGACATACCGTTCTGCACATTTGTGGTTCCCACATTAGAGACCCAATTTTGGGTGCTCTGACCTACAGGGGGGATCCACAGGCTGTCGTTCCATCTATGGACCATAGGTGCCCACCGTGGGTCGACAGTTTAGCTACTGTCCAATTTTTTTTTTGGGTTTTAGTTTGGGTCCAATCCTTGTTCTTAAATTTTTCCATGAGTCTTTTTGTATTGTTTTGGTACTAACTAAGACTCCACAGGTACAATGGCCCCTAAACAAGCTCCAACCTAAGCCGTTAAGGGAAAATCCAAATTCATCGCTCCTTCACGACGTATGATCATTGAGGAGGACATTGAGGACACATAGTATACCTTCGAACACCAGGACCCCCCACTACTCCCCGCACTACTCAGAATCGAGCCCAGAAGATTAGCTCCGACGTGGCCACTGCCCCCAGTTTGAGGAGGGGGCCACACCGATCAGATCACCGGCTGGCTCAGAGTCACAGTCCGGCTCTAGTTCTAGCGGCAGTACTGCCTCTTCAGCAGACTCAGATAGCTATAGCGATAGCCCGATACCTACTAGCATTAAGCCTGCTTCCAAGGCTGATGAGCCTAAAATATGTTGTGTCTCGGGCCAGTATAAGCTTTAGATCAATGGTAAAATGTTGAATGAGAACGAGAGAATAACCTGGACTGTGACGGAGAAATGCAGGGTCCTTACAGGCAGCCTCCATATTACACCGGCTATTTAGGAGCTCTTCCAGCGACACAGATGCGAGTGGATGGCATGGAACCCGGGGAAGTACAACGATGAGATTACTAGGGAGTTCTATGATTCGTATGCTGCTACCATCAGAAGCTCTATCTCTAAATGGGCTAAGTCTGTCGCTCAACCTCCACTTCAGTTTATATTAGTACGGGGTTACACAAATGACATATAAGAGGTCACAATCCGCAGGGTTATATATGACCTGGCCAACACTCTGCCCATTAATATGCAGAGTATGACTACCAGATGAGCATTATCCAGAGCGGGTCCTTCTAGAGAAATGTTAAGCAGATGGAGGCTTTTGTAAGGTAGCTGGCACGAGACATTGTTGCGGATGGGGAGTGTTTTTGAGTGGGTTCGGACTCCTAGCTTGGTTATCAAGAAAAATATACTGAGCTTCGTTGTGAAGTTCTTCGAGTTGTTGGTCCAAAATAGATTGTCCCCGACTCAGGCAACCAACATGATTACATGGGACCGGGCAGTGATGCTGGCAGCCATTATGGCGGGGTTGGAAATTGATGTCGCCCACATCCTTATTTCGGAGATCCATGAGAGGGCCTTCAAGGCCACCACCACCTTGACCTTTCTGTGCCTTATTTTCCAGCTCTGCAGGGAGGCTTCTATTTCTATTTGGCACTGTGACCGGTTGCTTGATGCGACCAAGACTCTAGACATTGGCATCATTCGGGATGATACCAACCTTGTTGCACCGCAGAGAGAGCCACAGGTTGAGGTGCCACATCTAGGTGATAATCTTGTTGTCAATGTTGAGTAGATGTAGGCCGATGACTCCGCCATTCCTGCCTCTACAGCAGATGCTTAGGCTCAGCGTCTTCGACCACCATTCGGGCCCCTAGCTTATCCCGAGCCACTCCCTCTTCAGGGTCCACCGCCATCCCTAGCCCTAGTCTAGAAGCTGGAGGCACAAATGGCCAGTCTACTTCAACATGTAAAGCCATGGATGCAGTGCTCTATCAAAAAGTCCGAGGTGAAGATGGTCTAAATAATGGATCAGAAGGTTCAGGCCATTTATAAGTGCCTAGATGCTTTTTAGCTGAGAGTCTTGGAGAGGCCGCCAACCCTGACCATTGATGTGACCACTTTCCAGCAGGAGTTAGCTAGCCTCTGTGCTGATGTTGTTGTACTCCTAGCCCCCCATAGACTGAGCCAGAGGCTTCCCCTACAGCACATGCCGATTAGGTGGTTTTGACTGCCCTATTCGGTGATGTTATGCCACTACCAGATTCTTCTTGTGCCGCTGGAAAGCGCCACTTCTCCGATTATACTTCTGAGGATGCTGAAACGTAGAGATTGAGGAAGAGGGAGCGCCAGCACTTGGAAGAGGCCACGAGGGTGTCGTTACTGGATGAGGAGAGGAAACAACAGCAGTCCAGTGAGATAGGTGTAAGCCCATCTGGCAGTGTGAACACTACCGAGGGTGCTGGGATAGTTGATGAGAGCGATACTGATGGAGTTCCTAGTGTTGATCCAGGGGTCTCCGGGAAATCGGACCCACCTGCTTCTTGAGAGGTCTTTGCTGCATATACGCCACATGTTTACTTCACGCTATGTTTTACTTTTGATTTTTGTGCATTGGGGACAGTTGCACCTTATTTTGTTGGTGGTGGGATAAATGGATTGTGATTGATAGGGTGAAGTTTGAGTAACCCAACTCATATTCCTCTCTTGGGGTTTTCTTGGGTGTGTTCTTTTCCCCTAAGAGACTGATTTTAATTTCTGTTGAACTGGCTTGTTTAGGATCGCATGTGTAGAAGCAACTACAAGAATGAAAAGAATGATGGCATAAACAACATGAAATTGATACCCGTCCAAAACTTTGAATTGTGATAGATCTATAGTCTTGATGAGTTGGATCTTAATATGACATGGTAAAGAACCGATTTTATCGCATGACTTAAGCTAAAACTTGAACTAGGTAATCTGATAATCCGATAATGAAACAATGTGCCAAGTGTGAGTGAGAAAAGTTTGAATGTTCAGACAATATTGTGCAAATCTAGAAATTGCTCCGTTAGTCCTGCGAAGATAATCTAGGCTAGAATTTGGGAAATGATCATAGGCCCTTGTTCTAATAAAGTCCACAACAGCCTAAAATGATTCAACCAAAAGCAATAATTGTTCCCATTGATCCAAATATTTGAGCCTAAAATAGACCATTTCTTTCAATGCACCTGACTCACCTTCCCTAAAATAATTGTCTTGGCACTGGTCCCTCCTTAGACATGTGCACCTTGACTTAGGCCAAAAACCTAAGTTGAGGGTGGCTAATTCAAAAAGTTAACTTAACCTTGGCCCTGGTCCGACATTGGATATTGTGCACCTCAACTCATGCAAAATACATAAGTTGATGGTGTCTATGAAAAAGGAAAACAAAAGAAAAGTGGTATGAAAAGAGTTTTGTGTAGAAGAAAGGAAAAGAAAAGGAAAAGATGTGACTTTGTTTAAAAGATGAATGGAAAAAGTGCTGAAAGTAATAAAGAAAAATGAAGTGAAAGAAAAAGAAGAAAAGTGAGAAAAAAGAGCTAGAAAGTCAAAAGGTCACATCTGTGTTGAAGAAAGGCAGGGGAAAGAAAAGAAAATAAAAAGATGTCAAGAATTGGTTGAGAAAATAGGTAAAAAGCCAATGCAATGTCAAGAAGGGCAGAAAGACACTAAAAATTACCCAAATATATCCTACCTGACCTTGAGACTATGTTACAAGCTAACAAAGTCCTATTGTGATCCTAGTGACTAGTGGAGTGTCTATACAGTGAAAATAAGTGCAAGCCTATGGTATTGAGCACTAACTATACTTGAAGTCACTTCTGAGTGTGAGTGTTGAATGAATCCTAACACTCAAAATTCATATCTATTGTGTGAAAAAGGATTTCGTTCGAAGTGAGGGCACTAGTTACATTGTTGGAGAGTTGGGACCTTGGTGATTGTTAAAACTGTATGTTATGGTGTCTATTGGTCAATCTATGTCATGTATTGATCCGTATGAGTTAGCTTGTTGAGTCTAGTTGAAAAGGTTTACACTAAGTGAGGGATGTGATTAAGATTACCATGTGATTGCTGGAGTTTGTATGTTTGCTTCTACACAAGTGTCGTTTAGAGTTTTAGTGTGTCGTTTGAAGACAACCAATAAGTTTAAGTTGAGGGTGTTGATATACCTTGAATTTACGGTATTTTTGATACATTTCACTTAGAAGTTGTGTGTGTCTAGGGCTATATTGTGTTAGAAATAATGTTTTATGTGTTATGTTTGCAGGAAATAGGCTTGGACGCGGTTGATGGAGATAAGGGCTGAAATTATGTAGAAGGAGCCACCCACGGAAGTGATCCACGAACCATAGGTCCTTTGACGGACTGTCGATGGGCAGGCGTAGATGGAACATCAGGGAATTCTGACTAAGTGTGGAACTACGAAGCAACTGACGGCCCTCGGGCCGTCCTACACATCCGTCGATGGATTCAAAGAGTTGAAGTTCCACTACCTGATGAAAAATCCTAAGTGTGGAGCCACGGAAGGGGACCTACCGACCGTAGGTCAACCCACGGTCCATAGGTCGAGTCATTGAATAAAGCCGTGTTCCAGAAATTTATTTCCTTTTTTTGTTTCCTTTTTATTAGGACTTGTTTTCTATAAATAGGAGTTATACACCTCGTTTTTGGAGGTTAGACATTATTGTAAACTCTTGGTTTTTGTGTTTTGGGAATTAACTTGCAAACTTTAGCAATTTGATTTCAGGATTTCGTTTTATAAGATTTTCATTTTGTAATTCAATTTAGGATCTTCGGGTTTCATCTATTCTAATAGTAAGTTAATGAATTCTTTCTTCTTAAACATGAATTGTGAATTCTCAAGCATGAGTAGCTAAATCCACAACTAGTGTTGTGGGAACCATGAATAATTAACAAAGTATGAATAATAACTAAGTAATTCTTGAATAGTGTTAATGCATGTATTGTTAATTCTTTCGCTTAGAAGTCTTTTTAACAGTTGCAAACATTAGAACTCGCCTCATTTCTACTTGCCGGATCAAGGAGGTAGTTAATGAGAAAAGAATTAATAACAGAGATTTAGTGTATGCTATCTAATAGTCTAATGTTAATTGGTGCAAGGGTGAAAACTAAGACATACATTAATGTGATGTCTAATCTGAGGTAAAGGTAAGGGTTAGTAAAGTATACACTCGTAGTCGGACCAAGGTGCATAGTGAAATTCCCTATTTGGAGGACCAATCACTTAAAGATACCTAACTTACCAACTTTGCATGTAAAACACTACTATTATTAGGATTAGTGCGTTAAGAGCTTCTGGGGAACACATATGCCCTAGTTTCTCTCTCATATTGATAACTTAAAGTTTGAATCTAGCTCACTTGTTACTTAATCAACAATCTGTTACTTGATTACAAAACCCCTCTTTATTTACTTGTCTCGAAAATAGTTTGACTAAATAGATATAATAGTCAGTTAAGTTTAAGTCTGAACCATATTCCTCGTGGGATCGACCCCAACCTACAAGTTGAGTTCTTTATTTGACAACGATCGCTTATACTTCTTTAGGGAGGTGTAATTTGAGCGTATCAGATACTGAGTCCATTGGTTTGCCATTATTTTATCCGTGACACTATTTCAATACGAAGATGGGTATTTTCTCAAGTCGATGCTCCTTTTGCTCCTTAGTGACTTGTTCTTATGCTTTTGGCGTCCGTTTCACATCCCCTTCAGTTCCTGCCATTCTATGCCTCTTTCTCGTGTTTTCGAACCTACCAACAACTAATCGCATTGGTTGATTGAGATGCATAAACATGACTCGAATACTATTAACACAATGGGAATTTTCCCTCAAACTTAGCTGAAGTTTGGGTTTCATTTGGCTTTAAGGCATATAAATATGCCTATGATCAATGGTCAATTACCATAACTTGAGTGAGAACAATTAAGGTAATAAACTGTCCTTGTAAGCACCAAGACAACAAAATTTTGCTGAATCTCTATATGGTAATATGCATCTTGGTGGCTGCGTTTTGTACATATAATAGAAAGTCAATGAATAATGACTAAGCACTAAAAATAACTTTTACTAGCCGACAAACTGCAAAAATATTTTAGTTTCAAGACTCGTCCTCTTAAAATTGAATGACATGAACTCTTGAACTTCTTATTTTTTTAGAAATAAAAATGGAATGGATTAATTGGTCAATTATAGGGTGGCTTATGTTCTAAAATGGTGTGTTAAATATTCTTAAAAATTAAACTTATCGTGTCATTAATTGTCATGACCTGATTTCTGAGGTAATGATGACAACTACTGCATCCCACGAATAGATAAGCCAAACCCATAGCCCAAAACAAGGAGTAACAAAGTATCATGTGATAGAAAACATAAGGTGAACGGGGAACAAAATCAGAATAGAATAAAAAGAAGAAATGAATATATATAAAACAACCCTAAGACATGCCATCAATCGGTAGTCAAGCTTTTAGTAAAAAAGGAGTACAAGGCTTTACGAACAAAAATATATACCAATTGTCTTCGAAAGCAAAATAAAGACTAGGCTTGGCCAAAATAGAGGGAGATCGGCAACTACAAACATCATGAGCTCACCCTAGTCTCTGAATCCCTAAAGCTACTCCGCACAAGATCTAAATCACGTTGAGAACTCGTACTATGATATGTAGGGTACAAAATTGTAACATGAGTACAAGCAAGCGGTACCTAGTAGACATAGACCGGCTGAGCTTCGAAGACAATGCAAGTATAAACAGTAGGTAGGTAAGGAAAGTATAGCACAAGTAATTAATAAGGAAATAACGCATGATAATACAGGTAACAAAAAATGAAGGAATCAAATACACTGAGTAAGAGATCGATTCAAAGGAACATACCTGGAGACGTTAGCCAAACAACCTAATCATGATAAGATCCTACCAAGAATATCAACTAACCAAATATACCAACGGTAAGCACTGGGACTCAATATAATTGCCTAGAAGGTCATTACAACCCAACATAATCAAAGAACACCAAGATAGGGAAACATTCAAATGAATTATATAGCTAACAATCAAGACACACAAGATACACAATACTAGTTAGATAATAATCTAACCAGACCCCGACATGTTAGGAAGGTAAAAAACAACAAATATAACCCAACTGCTCCCCCATAAGACTCACGAGTGCAATAAGAAATCAAGTATATTAATTACATGCAATGAATATGAATGTAAGTTGTGTAACAAAAATATAATGATAGGCAATGAATATGAATGTAAGATGTGTGAAGAATATCCAATAGTTTCACTGAGCTTAATACAACAAGATCGAGTAATAGGGCAATTACACCAAGGTAAAACCCCAAATATCAGTGGTGGGCCCAGACCTTGAACCGCGGCTGATAGTAATGCACCTAGACCTGAAAATCATGGCTAATGCACTAGTGGGAAAGAACGGGAAGTTTTTTTATCGTAAAGATCCATAAAAATGAAGGTAGATGCAGCCATTTAGTAGAAAAAAGGTCAATGATATTTTCAACCGATCAAGTAAAAAGTGTGCACATCCTTGATACCTCGTTTATATCAAAAGTTAGTTTATCAAATTATCCAGGTTGTACAACTCCCATTGAAACCATTTTTAAAAGACTAAAAGTGTAAAATTAGTCTTTCTAAAAATAGTCGTGAAAATCCAACGCATAAAGCAGGATGGTACCACAAAACATGTAAGAAATGAGTATCAATTCAATGCATGACATCACTAGCATATAAACAATAGCAACCACAAAACCTAAATTGTATAACCGAAAACATCTTGCCCCTAGACCACATAAAGACTAACCTTCCAAATAGTCCTCGATGAAGGCCTTGGGCACAACAATATGCCAACAAATTCAACAATAACAACATGACATGCTCACTAATACTTGGGAAATCTAGGAGTCAATGAAGAGTTCGACAATGAAAAGAGGGATAACTTAAGGATCGACACTTTACCCCATACATATTACTCAACGATGACCAAGCACGACTATTGCCAACCTACGACTATGACAAACAACTAAAGTCTCAAGCACCAATGGAGAGTACCCCGAAGCAATTATCATAGTAGCAGCAGGGGTGTTAAAATACAATCTAAGGCATCTAAGTCACATAATAGACTAAGGCCTCAAGTATCAACTCTAAAGAGGATAACTACACTAATTATGCCATTAACAAGGCACTACTAGCATAAGCTAAGGATCCCACCACTCAAAGCTACCGAAAGTTTCTACCGGAAATCAAGCAAGTGGAACAAAAGGGAAGGAGTAATAAACCTATCAAGTATACAATCCTAGCATACATGCCAATTCATATTAAACGTTATGTAATAGAGCACACTTACGAAAAATAAACCATAGCCTACCTCGAAGCCAATTACGCGTGCTACCAATCCACCAAATTTGAAATTTACCATCTGAAATTCCTCCTAATACTACCACACTAACAAATAAATAATCATGGATTCAATACAGACGTTTAGATTCAAAAATTAAAACAATTGGAGACAGACCCAAAATCAAGTCAAAAAATAAAATTGTAGGATCCGTATTGGGAATCCCACAATTGACTCGTCCAATTGGTCTCAAATATCTCAAGGAACTTGTGCCCCCAAAAAAGGCAGAATTTGAACCCTAAATCATTACAAATCAGCACAACAATTAAAAACTCAACAAACACCATTAATGGGGTTAAATGAAGGATTGGAGACAAGAAATTACGTAAAAATACCGAGTCCACAATGCTCCTCCAATGGCCCTAACTCGACGATCAATCAAGTAGCAACTGAAATCAGATGAATCAAAGTTCTATGGCTCAAGTAATCGAGTTTTGAATAATTAACTTCTTAGCTGAAATTCGGGATTTATAACTCAGCCATTTCGTCTCTAAAATTCATTTTTTGTCGCTAACATCCTATTATTCAATCGTAAATGTCTACACCAGCAAAAATAGAATTGCTATTTTTTCATTTTCCAAATGGACCCTCCAGATTTGTGTGGGACCCGATAAAAATATATCATATATGTCACCCCACTGAATCTGGCATTTGGACTCAATTGAATCGGCGGATTTCCAAAAAAAGTTTGTTATTATAGAAATTCTCTATCGGTAGAGATGGCAATGGGGCGGGGTTGATGTGGGGCGGGGTGGGTTTAAGACTATGCGGGGCGGGGCGGGTTTAAGGTTGTGTGGGGCGGGTTGAAGTGGGTTTTTAAAAAATTAATGTGGGGCGGGGCGGGTATATGTGATTTCATGTGGGTTCAAATTTTATTTTAACTTCTTACATGTTATAAGAGTGATAGAGCATTATATATTAAAATAATTTCTTTAAAACTACTATAATATTCAAGATAGTAAATGAAAATGGTTCAATAAAAAATAATACAAACATGTTTGCAATTGACCTGTAAAAAATAAAATTTTAAGTCACTATCCTATTAAATTATTACAACTTAATGAAAAAATGAATTTATTTTCATGAATTTTATATTTATTATCAAACTTAACTAGAAAAAGAAAATATTGAAAAAGTTATGAGGGGCAGGTTCATGCGGGGCGGGATGAAAATGAAAAAAGTTTTTCTGTGGGGCGGGGCGGGGTGGATTAAAAATTGTGCGGGTTAAGCTCAACCCGCCACATACTATTGCCATCCCTACCCATCGGGATCCCTTAAGGCCTAAAACTCAACTTTTCGCCTAAACACTCAAATCACAACCTAAGGTTTGAGGACTCTAACCAACAACTCTACCAACCCTAATTAAACATTCCGGAGCTAACGGAACCAACATAATCACATTCTGAGTTCTTTTTTGTGAAGTATTTATCGAAGTGAACCATTCAAACTTTAGAAGCTCCAAAATAGAAAAACTTGCATTAAAACCAAATGAATGACCAGTTGACTAATCAGTCAGTCCCAACGAGTCATAAATAACTTGTGGCAACTACATGAAATATCTTAACGTGGAAAATATTGGAAACTAGAGAAAATAACCTAGAGGGTCATGACAACATCCACTACCAAAAGGACTTTCGTCCACGAACAAGAAAAGCTTGAAGGAACGAAAGGACGAGGGTACCAAACCCGTATGCTCTGCCAGACCCTTACACACCCTCTTTTATAGAATAAAGCCAACTTAGAACTCAGCAAAGATAAAAACTCTCAAATTCATTTCTTCACTTCAAAACTCCAAACAATCCTCCAAGTCCTCCCTTTTACTTGGACTCTCGCCAAACTGATTCTAAGTCGATCGAAATTACCAGATTTATCTGAGATAAACCAATACAACACTAATACCAATGTATTAAGAAACCACATGACCATGTAGAACAACCCAACCCATAAATAGAGTTATCTACCTTATACTCTATTTCAACGCTTTCAAATCATTAGGAGCATCTTGTCCATCCTGAACCACACAAAGCCTCTCTGTCACCAGCTAAATCCTACTCGAAGAACCACATAGTTGCAACCTTAAAAGAATGTCATGCTCCACTAGAACGTCAAGAAATGATAACAACCAATATAAGTAACAAAGCCTAGGTCAAGGATTAAAATAAAGCCTCTACTTATACTGAGCCCAATTCACTAAATTTCTTATACGAAGGGAACTTCTAGAAAACCAATGTCATGTGCTCATAAACTACTCTGCAAGCACAAATATAATCCAATTACCCTAATCTATGAGAAACTAAACCGGTAGGTAGCATATAAGCATAGACAACCAATGAACAGTAACCCAAAAGGTACCATCCCCAGCAATGAATACCGCAACCTAACCGCAATAACAAAAGCAAACCTCGCATCCTAAAACAACTATGTAGTCACTGATTCCTTGAATTATTTTGACTTCATCCTTTAGATGAATCCTCATGCGAAGGCTAAATCTGAAGCCATCAATAAGCAATCAAATAAAAAACTAAATCAAAAGTCTGACCTTGATAACAATCAACTTCACTGACGTGGAACAATGACAATACCCGAGTGATACAAGGGATCACTTCTTCAATTCCCGAATAGCCATAACTAAGCACCAAAACCATCCGAACGAGACACACCAAATATACATGCAGGGGAAATATCAACTTTGGAACCTTTGGAACTAAGAATAAGATTAAGGCAATGGGAAGAATCAGTTAACTAGGACTACCACAACACCACAGAAGGTCGAACCGCCCTTCACATAACTCTAACACCCACCAACCTCTCAACTACTAAACAAAATGATGGCACACAATGAAAGCAACCTCCTATTATAAATATATCAAACAACTTAAAAAATTTAAACATAAGGTAAAAATGGTCTAGCCATGTATCAAGTAAGGATCAATATCACAACAAAAGAACATCGTAAGGGTGGCAAAAGGGAAATCCAACTAGCTCACCTATAACATCATAACAAAATCCACCACGTTCAAAGGCATGGGGAGTTACTTAACAACAGCTCCCAAACATAGAAACATGATCGAGTTGATCCACTTCTAAAATAAATAAACTAGAGGATGTAAATACAAACACATAATCCCTAATAAGGTTATGGCAATAGTAAAAATATGAACAACAAGTTAAGCAGGCATGCATTAGTATAAAAACCCTAAATCCACACAACATAAGAAATAAGGGATAAACCAATGAAATCACATTTATACTAATGATAAATGGAGCCTCGGTCCTTGGCTTGCCTGTAGAAGTATAAAATGGATCCTATCCGACCTCAACCTGATTATCAAAACTGCCACCAACAATACTCAGGGTTTATAATTATTAATATTTTGAAATTTTTAAAAAATTACATACTTATTAAAACTACAACTTTCAATTTTTATGTGTAAGCGTATGACTTATTCAATTTTACTATTGTTGACCATCTTTTCAATTTTAAAAGTAGATGGTTTATCTTTGTTAACTTGAAAATTGATATTTTGTGAGTGATCAATTTAATAAGATGAGTTTTTTCATCCTCAAGCAAATCAAGTGAAACAAATAGCAAACATGATAATAAAATTGTTCTTCTCATAGCTAGTTAGAAGACCATAAAAAATAATATTATTCGACAATTATCTACCTTGACCCAAGTACATAATAGTTCAAGGGTATAGTTGGAAAGAAGCTTTTATAGTGTTTTAATCCAAACACAAGATGAGGTGGGAAACAATGAACCAAACACTTGATAAATATAAACCCCGCTTTATTAATTCCTGCACTACTAATCCCTGCATTACTACTCCCTGCGTTACTAATCCCTGCATTACTAATCCCTGTGTTACTAATCCCTGCATTATTAATCTTTGTACCAAATGACCCCTAAGTTGAGTGGCAAAGTCAATCTCCTAATGAACCCCTGACTCAACTCTTACTCATGAGGGAATAATATGGGAGTATGTCTTACGCAATCGATAAATCTCAACACATACTTAGATATGGACAACGAACCAGGGTGGAAACCAACCAACCCAATTGTGGTCTATGAATCACTTGCTACACCAAGAATAACACTTGTCTGTGGTGTACCCTCGAAGAGACTTGGGCCTCCTAACATTGAATATCGAGGAGCTGAGGTGGCCTATAACCTTTTCAGAGTTCGGCCTAGCACTTACTCTCGGGTTGTTGAAGAACATCTCTAATCTCAAAGTATATACCTAACTGAGGATCTCTATCCTGACCAAGCACTAAAATCTAGGTAGTATGTGTTGATGTTCCATTTGTATGCATCGAAAACCTCATGATATCCATCTAAAGGAGGGTGCATTTTGAAGAAGCATTTTTGAGGTAGATAGAAGCAGATGCACATGATAAGGAATTAAGAATTCCTTATAGCCTCCCAAAGAAAGGATATATACATTTCTGTATCCATCGGCAAGACTCTACTAGGAATTTGTTATCATGCCAAAAATATACCGATCAACTTAGCGCTTTGATACTAATCTATCACGGCCCAATTTCTCAGGTCTTTATAGCACCTACTATATCCACTAGTAGGTAAGCCAAACCCATAGACCGAAACCAGAAGTAAGGGTCTATCATGCCGAAAAAAACAAAGGGGAATAGGGAACAATACCAGAATATAAGCAGAAAAAATGAACAAATATATACATACAACAACCCTAAGACCTATAATCACTCGGTAGTCGAGCTTGTATTCAAACAGGAGTACATGGCTTTACAAACACAAATATGTACACACTATCTCTGAAAGAAAAATAAAGACTAGTCCTAGCTAAAATAGAGAGGGACCGTCAACTCAGAATGTTAGGAGCTCATCCCAGTCTTTGAATCGCAAAGCTGCTCTACATGAGATCCAAGTAAATAGAGAGAACTCGTACAATGATTTGTACGGTACACAAGTATAATATGAGTACCAGCAAGCGGTACTCAATAGGCATAGGCCGACTAAGCTCCAAAGATAGTGCAATTGTAAACATCAAGTAGGTAAAGAAAGCATAGAACAAATAACTAATGAGGAAATATCACATGATAATACATGTAACAAAAATGAAGGAATATAATACACTGATTAAGAGACCGAGCCAAGGACACATACATGGATATGCAAGCCCAACATCCAAATCAAGATAAGATCCTACCACAAATTTCAAATAGCAAAGATACCAACGGTAAAGACCATTACTCAACATAATCACCTAGAAGGTCAATTTAACCCAACCTAATAAAAAAGCACAAGGATAGGGAAAAGTTCAAACCAATTATATATATCTAAGAATCCAAATGCACAAGATATACAATATTAGTTAGAGAATAACCTAATCAGACTCCCATAAGCTCGGAAGGTACAAAACATTAAACATAACCCAATCACCACCCCATAAGACTTGCGGGTGCAACCAACAACCAAGCTTACTAGTGATTGGAAATGTATATGAATGTATGTTGTGTAACCAAAATCTAATAGTGCCACCTATTTGAATACCACAAAACTGAGTAATCAGACAATAAAGTTGGGGTAAAAACCCAAATTTCAGTGTTGAGCCCAAATCTCGAACCACAACAGATAGTAGTGCATGGGGACATAAAACCTGCAACTAATGCACTAGTGAGAACAACCATGAATTTTTATATCCCAAAGATCCAAAAAAATGAAGGTATAGGCAACCATTTAGTAGAAGAAGGGTTGACGGTATTTTTGACCGATCTAGTAAAAAATGAGCACATCCTCGATGTCTCTTTTATCTCGAAAGACAGTTTATCAAATGATCCCGTCAAAAAAAGTATTAAAGAGTAAAAGAGTAAAATTAGTCTTTCTCAAAAATAGTCCTGAATATCCAATGATTGAAATATATCATACCACAAAACAAGTGTGAAATGAGTATCAATGCAATGCATGCCATCACCAACATCCAAAAAATAGAAACCACACAACCTAAAATGTATAATAGAAAACACCTTGATCCTAGAGCACAAAAAAACTAACCTTGAGTTCAGCTGTTCCTCGACCAAGGCCTTTAGCCCAACAATATGCCAACAAATTCAACAATAACAACATAACATGCTCACCAATACTTGGGAAACCCGGAATCAACAAAGATTTCGACAATGAAAGGGGGATAACTCAATGATTGATGCCTTACCCAATACATACTCCTCAACAACACTTGAGCATGATTAGTGCAAACCTACGACTATGAAAAGCAACTAAGGCCTCAAGAACTAATAGGGGGTACCAAAATTGAAGCAATCATCTAAGGGAGTACCAAATAACAACTAGACTAATGCCTCAAGTATAAACTCTAAACATGATTACTACACCCACTATGCAGCCAAAAAGGCGGTATTAGCTGTCAAAACCTAGGGGTACCCACTAGATGTAACAAGACATATAAATCCCCGAGAGGCCTCATACAAGTAACTTAGCATATCATAACGTAAAGTAATAGACATGATGGGTAAATTTAAAACATTTTCAATACAATTAAAGTCTTTTATAAAATGAGCGGAAGTCTAATACACTTGTCTCAAACCATCTGAAACATGAATATCTTTGGGATGCAGCCCAACAATAGTTCTAAGCATAAAATGAACGATCCTAGCCATGGGGATGAAAGTCAATATTGCCAAACCCTACAGTCGATAAGAATGTAGGCAAGAATATGCGTTAGTACAAAATGTACTAAATATGATAGCTACCACAAATCATCAACAAAGGAATAACATAAGCATATACATAAGCCATAAACATAAGAGATACGGACATAGTCATAGGCATAATCAATGCAGATAGAGCATCACAATGTAAGAGGAACACTTCTCAAGTAACCTCAACTTATCCTTAACTAGGACTTAGGTAGTCCACCTTTAGTCAAACATATAAAGGAAGGCAACTCTAGAAACAACCCAAACTAATCATACATCATCCAACCAAAATCTCATATTAAAACATATGTACGATACTTCCTTGAAGTAACCTTGATTCATCATAACCATGCTACTTTGGTTAGGGACTTGTCCCTCTTTAGCTAACTCTACTATTCATGGAAAAGTACTTCTTTATTAGTCCAAGACAAGTCATCACACATGAATGGTTACGATTTACTAATTCAAGGCTATCAAGGAAAAGCACCTCATTATGATAGACCAAGTTATCATGGAAGGACAACTCTCATGCAAGTCCAAGCTACTCAAGGAAGGGTACTATTGCTTAATCCAAGCTACCAATGAAAAGGTTTTGCCTTACAAAGTCATGCCATCTTGCTAGCATTCTATTATGCTAGTCTAAGCTAACCTTTGGAAGGGTATGATTTCTCAATCCAAGGTTATCCATGAGATCTACTACTACTCAAGCTACCATGCATGGTCTTGTCTTACCAAGTCAAACTAATTCATAAAGGGATCTCATATCAAAACTTCAAGCTATCTTAATTAAAGATGCTTTGATTCATTTTAGGTGAGCAAACCTTTCAATCTAGAATCATTCAATGTGAGAAAGCCTTTCACATTCATACATTCATAATGTGGGTACAATCCTTCCACAACAATTCTATCTTCTAATCTACCAATAACATATAAGCTTCACTCTTAAATCCTTAACATTCATAATTCATCATATTAGCTTTACTCTAAATGCCCTAGGAATCAAAATTCATAACTACATGCCTTACCCTCAAAGCAATACTTCTCATAATCATCAAATATGCATAGATTTCAAGACACTCAAATCACATGCTTCATGCTTAAGCATTTCTAATCATATATCATCATATAGGCTTAATATCAAGCACTACTAATCATGATTCATCATGTATACCTTAATATAATTCAGTTCATGTCTATATGATTTACTCTCAAGAAATATACTATACATATCATCAATCCTAGAAGATTATCTCTAAATCCTCAAGTTCCCCTTTCATGGCACAAAACCCATTTACATGAATTTCATCTTTGTAGACATGGGTTAGGCATGGGTACATATAATTTCATCCTAAAAACATGATTTACTATAAATTAAATCATAAACAATTATCATTCACTCAATTGGATAAACATTAATCATATCCCACAACGTTGGAAGAAATTCTAACTCAAATTGGGGATTACATCTTCACAATTGAGGAAAACTAGGGAATTCCATGGATGAAAGGAGTCCATGGATGAAAAGCTATCATACCTTAGTCACAAATCCCACACAAGCTTGAAGATTGGAGACTTGACCTTGATCCTAGCTCCAAACTCTAACTTCTTCTTCAACTTCTAGAGAGAGAAATATTTGAGAAGAAGAACTTTGGGATTCATTTGGGGTTTTGGAAATAATGTCTTGAATGGTGAGTTTAAGGGGTTAAAATCACTTATATAGGGGTCCTAGGCTTAGGAAAAATGACCTCACTTTAATTTAACTCAAACCGGAAAGTCCCAAAATGCCTTCACTAGGCATCCCACTATCCAGCTTTCATAAGAGGCTCCACGGTCCATGGTCCTCACCAGTGGTCGTGGTCCTTCTCCTTGTCATGAAATAGTGGCTAGGTCACCTTGTATTGGCCCCTATGAGTTGAAGGCATCACCACGGGCCATGGTTTTCACCACTGGCCGTGAAGTGGCTCGTGTAGGTGAGCCAAGTTTGGGTAGCACTTGGGGAGCTACTGCCTAGCTACCACGGACCACACCAATGACCATGGTGGTGGTCATGAAGGTGAGGGAGTGCTTTGGGAAGCTTTTGCAGCCTTGGCCCCTTCCCCTTGGCCCTTGCCCTCTTCCTTGGCTTGAACCCTCACACTAAACCCTAGTTTAGCCTACTAGTTTCTGGGGTGTTACATTATCTCCTCCTTGGGAACATTCATCCTCGAATGACGTTTCTAAACAACTTATAGAAGTAAAGACTCAATACTAGCAGCCCATTATGCATGCAACTCATCTAAATGCACCCAACCAAGGAGGAACTTCATCTCCAAGCTAAACATACTCAATGCAACACTAGGAAGTAGGAACTTCATCTATCGACCCATTATGCATGAAATGTCATAAATAATCATGTCCAAGGAGGAACTACAATCTCTGAGCTAAAACATTCTTAACACAATCTCATAGAGCTCATATGCAATTCATTCTCGAAAAAGCATTCACTTACGGAGGAATCTCTCAACTTCGAGCTAAGGCATGTTCATCAATTCATCTCATGAAGTCTATAGGCAACTCATACTCAATGCACTACAACATGAGGAAATCACTCATATAAGCTCATTTTCTTTCAAATCACAAGCTTTCATAAACATGCATCACATAGGGAAAGCATGGGATCACCTAAGCACACATGACTTCAAACAAGGAGCTAATCATAAGGAACTCTCCCTTAATTCTCAATTTCATAACTTTCCGGTCTAACATCTTAACCGGAACTCCCTCATACGAAGAAATTTCATCTACTCCCAAACCTTCTAAGGGAACTATGGATGTAGATCTCCAACACACTCTTTTCAACTTTGAGACATGGAAAACCGAATGCACCGATGCCACTCACTAGGCAAAGCTAACTCGTAAGCAACCTCACCACATGTCTCAAGATTTCTCATAGGCCTACAAAACGGGGACTAACCTTCCCTTTCTTACCAAACTCACTACCCCTTCATGGGTGAGATGTTTCAAGTAAGCCCAAATGATAAACATTAAGAGTAGATAATGAATTGCTATCTAAGAACACCATCTTTCCCTTGGGAGGAAGCCTCAATGCACTTTCTAAGAACTGTCTTTTTCAATTCTACAAAGGTCGGATCAAAACATTACTTAATTTTTACATCTAACACAAAATATGATCCCGAACCATCTTAAACCATAACACTACCTTTGGTAGAGTTTACTAACCTAACAACATTACTACAAAATCATACTGACCATACCGGGTTCTAAAAGCCATCTTTGGGACATCATCATCTTTCACCCTCATTTGGTACTAGCCCGACCTAAGGTCAATCTTAGAAAAGTAACCAGCTCTTTGGAGTTGGTCAACACTTGAATCTGTGTCCCTCACCCTAACTAGTTGGTACATCCAACCCTTAAAAGTCATCATTAAGACAAGAAACAACCCAAATTTTTGGCATAGATTTCCCCCCTTCCACTCTCGGATAGGCTCATTCGGAAACTAATAATTGACTACATGGGTTCTACAATCAAATGGGGGCATAATAGGAGTGCAACAAAACCATCACAAAGATGACATCAAAATCTAGAAAAGCATAAACATCTAATTAAGAAGCTTTCAACATACTGGGATCCACATTGGGAGCACACTCTTGATCACCTCTATCATGAAGCGCATAGAATCGGTTTGTCTTAAGAGCACCAGAACTTGAACCACTAGGAGGAACCTGCTTTCCCTCTCTTCCTTTAGGCTTTGCCTTTGGACAATTCCTCATTTTGTGAGCACTTTCACCACAACTAAAGCAACCCTCCATGCCGGCTAAACATCTACCCTCGTGTGTTTTTCCACACCTAGCACAAGTAGGCCATAGGGATTCTCTAATAATTCCTTGTGGCTTAGGTTTAGATACCCTATCTTCATTATACTTAGGACCATTGCAAGAACCTTAACCGGAAAACCTTTTTCGATTCCTAGAACGACCATGTCCATTAGACATATCATAGGAGAACTTATAATCATCCATTCTAGTTTTCTCTCCCTAGAGATCCCTTTTAGCTTCTCCTCTTCAATTTGTTGGGCACACTACAACAAAAATCACTTTTAGTGGCAATTATTTAATGGCAATAATATAAATGCCATTAAATTATGTTTTACAATCAATTATTAGCAAAAATTGGCCTTTAGTCGGTAAAACTTGACCCATTAATGACAATTACTTAAATATCTAATAGACCATTTCATTAAAAAAAATATTTTTTTATTTTAAAATCCCCAAATTCTCTACAGGCTATACCAAAACCCATTTCATTTCCAAAATCCTCAAATTCCAAAAGGCTCATCTCTCTGTCGACGTCTTCATCTGAATCAATTTCTCCGAAGCTTCATCTTCTTCGTCTTTGACTTTATCGTTTGCATCTTCATCTTCTTCATCTTCCATCAATTTTCTAACTATTTGCCACCTCCTCAAGGTATGCCGCATTATGTTTTTTTATTTTGAATGTGATTGGATGATGGTGAATGTTTCGTGTATGAGAGATGAAATTTCCATATATGAGAATTGCACTCTTGCAGTGAAGTTGTAGTTTTCTGAGATAGAGTTGTACTTTGTGCATGGCGTGTTGTGATAAGCTGGATCTATAAAGGATTTTGCTTCGTATTTTCCTTTGCTCTATTTTGGTTCGCTTGGTATCTAATTCAACAATTTATACCACGCTTAATGCAATCATTTTATGGTTTTTTTTTTCAAACCATGCTTTTACTAATATGGTTGTTTTGTGTATGACTATAAAATAGTGATATATAAGGATTAATATGTGTAGTTTCCAAAGAGTTGTACTCTGTGCGTGGTACTACGCTCTACTTTCATTAATTTGTCTCCTTTTAGATTTAGATTTTTCAAAACTTGAGTTCGATTTGATTATCTTAATATAGCTTTGAAGAACATAGCTTAAAAAACATGTCTATATTAATTAGATTTTGTTTTCTTCTGTATTTAGCTTGAGAATATGAGTTAAAACTCTCTATAGCTTAGAAGATGATTTAAGATTTCACAATAAAACTAAGAGCTCCCTCTTGCAGGTGTGGTTCCATAGTTGTTTTCTTTAATACTAACTACCTATTTAACATTTTGTAAGGAAATAATCAACAATTTCAAATTGTTAGTATAATAACCAACAAGAGTGAGAAGAATGACAATGTTACAACACATAGTAGTATGTACATGCCTAAACTTTTAAGCATACCAGTGAAAAATCATGAAATTTGTCTAATAAACTTGTACCAGAGAATCAACAGGGGATGAGAGAACTTGTGTTTTCTGCCATTGCTAGGTGCAGTAACATGGCATCTTGTTGACATTTCTCCAGGAAGCCTTATCTTGTCACTTCACCCGGTTTCCAATATTCTATAGCCGCTTAGATTCATTATCCAATGATCTGATGTTGCTTGCATAGTAAATGAAATACCCAATATCTTGCGCAATTGTCTAGATCAATAAATCTATGACCTTTTCCACAACTTGAGAGAAGAATTAGAACATTCCAGTTTGTGATGGATTACAGTAAAGTTAGTAAAAAGTATTTAGATGGAGTAGAAAGCTTTTTAAACCACACATTTTGTAAAAAACGTAATAAAGGAACAATTTCATACCCCTGTGTGATATACTATCAAGTAAATCAGCCAATGCCATCTGATCATCTTATGGTTAATGGTTTCAACGTCATATGATACTTGATTTTGTCTTGGAGGGTCTTCTGATTTCTAATTTAAGTAAGGATGGTGTTTGTTCCCTGATTTGTTTCTTCAAATTTGTACCCTTGATTTTCCTTCTACAAGTTTAAAGAAAAATAGAGAAGTAGTTAAGTTTGAAGTACGAAAAATATGAACTAGAGTTGGTAGCAGATTGATAATTGAACAACGTCATGATGAAGAAGTGCGGCCTTATATTCAAAAATTATTGAAAGTTCAGAGTTTCTTTCAACCCCAAACATCTGAAGATAACAATTCTATTGACATTGTTGATGAACCGAACAATGAGCCAGGTTCTCTCTTATTTTATTGATGATAAATATAGTCAAGTTTGGAGACGTCTCTGGTAGTTTTAAAAAGGGAACAAGCTACTATTACTTGGTTTCTACTCATTCATCTGGTCCTATATATATTTGTTGAATTATTGGTCATTGTTGATATCAAGCATAGAAATTGTACTTAATTCTTTCTTTGTTGACTGCCATAGAGTGAGTTCTGAATCTATTTAAGGTGCTTCAGAGGCAAGTAAAGTTTGTGGACCTACTTTATTAAAAGTTGTTTGGAAGCTACCCTTGGGAAAGATAATTGTTGTGCAATTTAATAGTCGTAATCAATCAATTGGAAAAGAGGGTCAAAAGCTTGCTAGCTGTCTAGGCATTATTGCTAAAATCCCATAATTGATACCGTTAAATGCAAATGATTGGCAAGTGTTTGACGAAGAAAAAAAGATAAAATTGGTGGAGTTTGTGAGGGTATGAAAAAATTATTCTTAACAAGTATCATTTCTTTTTATTCATGATATCATCTTGTTAACTTTTGTCTATCTTTTCCAAAAAAGTTCTCAATTGCAATACACAGAGAAGAGTTCGTAAAAAAGTCAATAGGAAAAGAATGGAGGGACTATAAATGTTACTTAAAAGCTATGTATGTGACCAAATATAAGACCAAAGATGCCTTGATGAAAAATAGACCAAGTCACATACCAAGAGATCAATGGAGTGGTCTCGTCTCGTATTGGTTTTCTGAAAAAGCAAAGGTTAGTGATAGTTTTATTTTATTAATACTAACCTATTTTTATTGAATTCTGTCACTATGTATAGCCAAATATGTTTTGAACTAATAAATAGTTGTACTATCTTAAAATGTGACTTAACACCCAATGATCCCCCTTTCTTTGAGGCAGTATGACCATATTGCAGCAATATAAGCTGATGCCATAAATAATGTAGAAATCTTGAAAATTTGGTGGTAATCGGTCACATCTTTTTGCACCTACTTCTCGTAATGCTGGGATGATTGCAAGAGCACCATAGTTACTTGCATTTGCTTCAACTACATCTAATATTGTATATCCTTTCTGATTCAAAACATTTACTTCAACACCAACCTTATGTAGATAAATAATCATCTGAAGAGGGAAAAAGTCATGTATACAAGAGAATAATTAGTTTTGAGCTTTTATATACATAATACAAGTATATTCTTTAAGCTGCTCTTTCTGCAAACGAAAGTCATTATCTCAATTTATGTGTCAGTTTGAATTTTTACAGCAAAAAAACATGAATAAGAAAATCAGCAAGATCAAATATGTTTCTTTTATAGTCAAAAGTTATGCTAAACAAGAGCTGATGTTTTGTTCTCTCATTCTAGAGGCGTAGTCAAGTAAATAGAATTAGTAGAGCTAAGCAAAATATGCCTCACATGGGAGGGTCCAAATGCATAGCAACCTTGATGAATGTACACATTACTTATTATATTATTTTACAACTCGTTTTGATCATGCTTTATTCGTTTGGAATCAATGTTACTTGATTAGGCTATAGATGGAATAGAGCCTACACCTGCAAAAGTCTACATATTAACTCATACAAAACGCAAAGATGGTAGACCATTGGATGAGGAGTCTTCAAATGCAGTTGTAAGATTTCTTGCACTGGTAAATTTATAAGATTAAAGTATGGGTTATTGATAGCACATGACTTGATTATCATTTATCTTGTCATAAATTTTAGTCTTAATTATTCTCAGAACATGATGAAAGAGAAGTTGAGTAATGGTGAGACATCTGAGGAACAATCACGTGGCAATGTTTCTTGGGAAGGAGATGTGTATTCTCAAGTATTGGGAAATGAAAAAAGTGGTTATGTTCGTGATTTAGAAGTTGGCCCAACCCCTTCTCTGTTATGGGGCAGTAAGTCTTTCTTACGAAATGTTGTTGATGATTTATGTAATGAGGCTGCACATAAGCTAGAACAAGAGATAAATGAGTTGAAAGAGTTGAACAATAACAGGATGAAGAAATGTCTTTGACGAGAAAAAATCAAGAAATGCTAGTTTCAGAATTATCATGGATGAGACAAGTTATGTGGAAATATGCTCCTACTGAATTAAGCCGGCCTCAAAACAATGGAAGCACTACTAGACAGGTTATCTGATTCTAAAGTTTTAAATTTTTGCTCTTAAAATTTAGCTTCACAAGAAAAATTTATCATCTAATGTATCGATTTTAATTAGGTTTCTGATGCCAATAGTGGCAATGAACAAACAATATAAGCATGGCTCAAGTTGTTACTGGCCACAAGTTCTTTCTACTCGTACGGTAATCACTTTTACCATATGTGTGATTCTTTATTTGGTTGTGTTTTTTGCAATTATATGTTATCCAGAAAATCTGTACATTGTAAGTGTACCAATGAAAGTAAACTCTTTTGCCAATGCATAAAGTTGATAGACTTACACAAAGGGAGGCCATAGAAGAAAAAAAATAGTAAAGGAATTTAGATAAAATTATCATGGATATTATAAGAGCTTTGGTGGTTCTCAGAAGATTGAACAGGGAAAGTCTATTTGGGGTAGTGTAAGTTCTTTTCTTTATTCACAAACATATACTCCCTCTATTTAACTTGTTCTACATCGGTGGACTAATCACGTACGAACATCGGTGGAACGTAGCTTAACATTAGATATTTTTGGGCTCACTATACTTTGGGTTTGAAGACACCATGGAAACTGATAATTTCTTACATTTTAATTTGTGTTTATAACAGCTCATGTCTGATTACGCTGCTAGTTATCTATTAGAATGCACTTTAATTTGTGTTTATAGCATAAACTTGTTGCCTTTCTTACTTCCTTCTTCTCTGAGAAGTATTCTCTTAGTGTTAGGAATAATAAAAGAGTGTGTACAAGTACTTGATGATTTCTTTATATTCAAATTTGTGAAATGTGTGGTGAGAAGTAGGATATTTATAGATAAACTGGTGTATGTTTTGGATAATGTGTAGAGCTGGCCAATCTAAGTGGAACTCAATCACCAATATGTTTATCTATTGAAGGGTGATCCAATCTCTTCATGTATAATTCTTACTTGTCGTGAGCCAATCAAGTTCATTGCTAATTTAAGTTATTGTTTTTATAGTGGTTTGGCCGGGATGATAGAGAAAAATGAGAAATTGCATGGATTGTGGAAAAGAATTGTACTAATTGTCTTGATTTAGATTGTCATCAGCGTATCATCTGTGACATTGGTCGTGATCCAAGCTGCCATAGTTTGACTGGGGAAAAGGAAATAATGGTTCAATCTCTTTTTTTGTCTATTGTTGAATAAATTCTCTTTTTATTGATTACTTGACAACATTCTTATTGTTTTGAGGATTCATACTTTTCTTACTACTAGAAGACAAATAGTGGATGTATTGATTGTTTTTGTTTCGTAACTAACATTTTTATTAATTACCTGAAGCAAAAACATTACAATCCAAGTAGCTATCACATCATACTTTGTTCTCAAATCTAATCTCATCTAACTACATCTTTAACACTACATCCTATTGCTTAGAATTTAAATTCCATAAAAACATCTTTAATACTAGTTGGAGCTCTAGCAATAGTCACATAGGCTATCTCTTTAGCTACATTTACCTCCGTTTTGCTCTTTTTCTCAAAAATTCTGATATTCCTCTCAATCCACACCCCATAGACCCCTTCAGCCAAAGTAATCTTGAATATTTGGGTGGTTGTAGTCTTCCCCTTTCCATGTTTAGTGCCCCATTGTATAAACTGTCCCCATGTTCTTGGAATGTCATTATGACGATGGATCCATGTAAGTAGCCTTTCCCACAATTTTCTTGCAAATTGGCATTGTATGATCATGTGCTCTATAGTCTCATTTGCATTCTTATATAGGACACAAGTTTTATTTGATTCCACTCCCCATTTAGCTAGCCTGTGCACTGTTGCTAAGTTCTTGTTAAACGTGAGCCACATAGTGAAATAAGCTTTTGGTCTTGCTGTATTCTTGAACATGAGACATTTCCAGTCAGGCCTTTGATGCTCTCCCATCATGTACAAATAAATTTGTCTAGTCATGCTCCCTTTCTTGTCCCTCATCAGTTGAGTTTGATCAATTATATGTTTAGCACTCATGACTTTTCTTATCATCCGGCTGGCTTGTTTGTACTCTGGCCATGTGCTCTACCTTTTTATATAGTATGTATGTATCCATCTAATCCAAAGTTTGTCCTCTTTACTTGCTAGATCCCAACATAAGTTGGCAACTGCTACTTTGTTCCAGACTTTCATATTAATCAGTCCCATGCTTCCTGCAGATTTACGACAACACACTCTCTCCCAAGCAACTAGTGCCTTTTTAGTGACATAAACAACACCTGACCATAAATAGCTTCTACAAAGCCCCTCAATCAGTTTGATTATCTTTGCAGGAATAATGAAAAGTTGTGCCCAGTATGATTGAACTCCAAACAACACAGTCTGTACCAGTTGTGTTCTACCTGTATATGACAATTTCCTAGATGTCCATGAGTTGATCCGGGACATGATTTTGTCAATGAGAGGATACCATTGTATTATTGTCATTTTCTTAGTAGAAAGAGGCACCCCCAAGTACTTAAAAGGTAGTTCTTCCATCTTGTAGCCAAGTTGTTGTTTGATTTGTTGCCTCACCTCTAGCTGATCTCCCCCAAAATAAATGAAATTTTGTTGAGATTGACTTGCAATCCTGAAGCTTGCGAGAAGTGTGAGAAACATCTTTGGAGGGCCTTGATAGAATTTAGATCTCCTCTAGAGAAAAGGAACAAGTCATCTGCAAAACATAAATGAGTGATGTCCAGTTTGGAGCATTTTGGATGATACTTGATGGTTGTCTCTTCCTTGAGTCCCTTGAGTAATTTACTGAGATATTCCATAGCTATAGCAAAGAAGAAAGGGGACATTGGATCTCCTTGTCTGAGTCCCTTAGCTGTTGCAAAATTCTGTGTAGCCTATCCATTCACTACTATAGAATAACTCATTGTTCTCACACAACTCATTACCCACTGTGTAAACATATCAGGAAATCCCACTCCATTCATCACTTGCTTTAAATACTGCCACTCCACTGAATCATAAGCTTTTTGGAGATCAATCTTCAGCATGCTTTTAGGAGAAATGTTCCTCCTAGTATAGTCTTGAACAAATTCATGAGCTAGTAGGATATTGTCTGATATCTTTCTCCCTGGTATGAAACCAGCCTGGCTATCACTAATGACAGTATGAATAACATCATGCAATCTTTTTGCCAATACTCTAGAAATGATCTTTATACAACACAGTACAACAAGCAATTGGTATGTATTCTTTCAGAGTTTTGGGCATTGTACCTTCGTGATAAGAGTTACTAATGTGCAGTTGACAGGTTTGTATAAATTTACAGTTCTGAAAAAGCTCTGAACAACATCAATAATGTCCTTTTTAATAATCTTCCAAGTATACTGATGTATTGATTGTTCTTGTTTTATATAAATGATGATGTTTGAGTTTGATAATTTTCCTTTTTCTATCGTTGAATTAATTCTCCAGTCAAGTATATGAATTAAGGTGAACTCATGGTAACTTAAGTTTCAATACTAATTGCCACTAAAATAGGTCTTCTTTACTGGCAATGATTGTATTTTTATTAGTAATAACAAATGCCACAAAATATGGAAGTTTTACCGGCAATAATAATTGCCACTAAATAAATGCCACTATAAGTGATTAATAATTGCCACTAAATAAATACTGCAAGAAGTATTTATTTTTAGCGGCAATAATATGAGTCTTTACCGACACTCTAAATAAATGTCGCTAATGGCTTTAGCGACACCGGATGCAATGGCATTAATTTTATTGCTGCTAAAAGGAAAATTAAATGCCACTAAAAGTCTCTTTTGGTGTAGTGGCATGAGTCATAAGACGAGCAATATCCATATCATGAACAAGCATAGCTGTACGACATTCTTTCACTACCAAATCGGACACACCCGACATAAACTTACTCATTCTCGACCTAGAGTTGGCCACTATAGATGGAGCATACTTAGATAATTGGGTAAACCTCAAGGCATATTCCTTAACACTCATACTACCTTGCCTAAGGTTAATGAACTCATGCACCTTAGCCTCTCTAATCTCTAGAGGGAAGAACCTATCATGAAAATCATTTTTGAACCTCTCCCACTCTATAAGACCCATTTCTACAGTTCTTGCTTCTTTCCATTGATTAAACCAAACTTGAGAAACCCCCCTAAGTTGGTAACCGGCCAATTCCACCTAATCTACCGAAATAACTCCCATAATATCCAACACCTTATGCACCTCATCTATAAACTCTTGAGGATCTTCCTGAATCTTTGACCCATAAAATTCTGGAGGGTTCATCCTAGTAAAGTCCCTCACTCTTGTAACCGTCGTACCAACATTCGGGTTCATGGGGACTACAACCTCCCTATTGTCTTGGGCTGTCACGACTTGAGCCAACACTTGAAAAGCTGATCTAAACTATGCATTAGTCACATTCTCACCCATAGGGTCAACTGGAGCTTGTGGAAGAGCTTCTTGATCTACATTGTCTACCTCATTCTTTCTAGCATTAGCCCTTGTAGTAGCCATATCCTGAAGACCATCAGGTAAGGATTAGGAGAAGGACCTTATAGAGTTAAACTCTATGGCACGACTTAGAGTAATGAAGAAGTGAGATTTCCTAAGCATCTCATAGTCTCTCATTCATAAATGTGGCGCGCTTCACACTTATGAACAAGACTCGACTAGACGTGGTTTTGAGACGTCCTAGAACAATTCCAAACCTTGTGCTCTGATTACCAAATTTGTCACAACCTAGGGGTATCCCCTAGATGTAACAAGGTGTCACGACTTAGACCATCGTGATTGGCACTCACACTAACCCTTCGGTTGGAGAACCATTACTACTAACCAACTAACCCCAAAACTAAACAAAACTAGAGCATTTAAAAATACGGAAGCAGGTTTAAATACAAAAGTCAAATAGACTTCCCATAAACTCCAAAAGATCTAATAACGATGAACAAAATGTTGCGGAAATTATTCTCTAGAACCTGAAAGTCAATGTACCAAAACTCTAACAAGGAACCATAAGTCTAAGGAAATGGGTAACACCCACTTAAACATAAGAAAATCTAAAGTACTAGTCTAAGTCTGAATAGCAATGGACTAAACATAACGAGAACTCATGGCATCCTGAAATAACTAGCTCACCCTTGAATTCGAATCAATCACTGGTGTTCTATACGAGGTCTTTTAGTAGCCGCTTAAAGATGCACTGTACTCAGCAAAGAAAGAGCTAGTGCATTATCAGTACACAACCACAATGTACTGGTAGGATCACATAGCTATACCAATAAGTGAAACATATATAAGTCATTACAACATCATAAACATGCATACACCGATCATAGACAACATCAATTATCACTTTCGAACAACGTACAATTTCACAATCTCAAAAATATACATATATGCCAAGTCATTGGTCCTCTCACAGAACCCATACCCAAACTGTTAATGTACCGGTATGTGGTACCCGATCCAAGTAAGTGGGTCGGATCGTGACACCCGTTCCAATATGTATGTCGGTACGTGACATCCGATCCTTGTTAGTGTGTCGGAAAATGACAATTGTTCCATTCAACATACCACAATCACAATCACAATGTACGTTTTCATAAACATACAATCAAAAGGTGATTCAAGGCATTTAGTTATTTGTTCATACTCATTTACATTAGGTGTGATCAACAATGCAACATTCGCATACATACATGCAATACAATGAAGCAATTACAAATATATATCATACAAACATGAAATCACAATCATCACCTACCTCGAACAAAGCTTGAATCCTCCTAAGAAACTTGATTATTCCCTTTTCGGATTCTTTCAGCTTGCTCTAGGTCTACAAACAAACAATTCAATACGGGGATCAATAATTAAAGTCTAATTTCCCCGAATCATGGCAAACCTAATAACCCAAGACCCAAATTATGATCCTAAGGTGAAGCTAGGGTTTTTCTGCCATCTAAAACCGTTCAAAACCCTCCCTTAATGATATACAATCAAGATTTTATGTTCTACGGATCGAAAAATGGAATTGGGGAGTGAAAACCTTACCTTCAGCACCAAAATTCGTGAAAAATTGTCTAGAACTTGTATGGGGCCGTCTCCTAGCTCTCAAAAATGGAAATTACAGAACAATGGTATTTTTGGGGTTTATTTTCGACATAAGTCGCGACCGTCCCACCACAGCGGACCTCCTCCCGCTACAACAGCCCAGCCCTGGCGGGAAAATCTCGCATTGGCGGCTTCCATGGAAACTGTGAGCTAATTTAAGAATTCCAAACCCCCATTTCAAAAAACATCTTCTTCCCATGACACTCAGAAAATACCTGTTCACGCTAAGATCAGTTTAGGAGGTTCTACTGGCCCGAATTCAATTTCGTTAAGTCGTATGGGTTGCTTAACATCTTAGCTATCTACTCATATGATCAAATTCATAATTAGATCTCCCATTTGTTACCATATTTCCCTAGACCTCACTAACCCCGATTTCATCCAAATCTGGACTAGGTTGGGAAATTTCAAGTTACTACCAAAAAGTTTTCCGACCCAAAAGTTTTCCCTGTTGGCTTTTCTATTATGAAGGAATGGGTCGTTACAATATATATCAATTTACCCATCACTCTTCCCGGAATGACAATTTAGTGAAAAACGGGCTAAGGTGAGAGTGGAGTAGTACCTGAATCAACGAACAACTAGATACTTGTCTCGCATGTCCTTCTCGGTTTCCCAAGTAGCTTCCTCAACTGGACAATGCCTCCATTAAACTTTCACGGACTTAATCTCCTTGGTCCTCAGCTTCTGGACATCACAATCTAGAATTGTAATCGGTTCTTCCTCATACTAAAGGTCTTTGTCTAACACAACTCTGTCCCATTTTATGATGTAATCCCCATCTCCATGATATCTCTTTAACCTAAAAAGATGAAATAACGGATGAACTCTCGATAAGTTAGGAGGTAAAGCCAATCTATAAGACAGTGGTCCTACACAATCAAGGACCTCAAATGGACCAATGTATCGGGGACTAAGCTTGACCTTCTTGCAGAATCTCATTACCCCTTTCATGGGTGATACCTTAAGAAGAACTTTCTCACCAGTCTAAAATGCCATGTCCCTTACCTTATGGTCTGCATACTTCTTCTGTCAACTTTGGGCTGCTAAAAGTTTAGCTTGAATGCTCCTCACTTTATCTTGAGCGTCCTTTAATAAATCGACCCCCAATGGTTTCACATCTCCAACCTCAAACCATCCTATGTGTGATCTACATCCCCTCCCATTCAGTACTTCAAATGGTGCCAATGTTGGAGTGGTAACTATTATTATAAGAGAACTCGCATAAAGGTAGGAACTTATCCCAATGTTCTCCAAAGTCAATCACACATGCCCTCAGCATGTCTTCTAACACTTGAATAGTCCTTTCTGATTGTCCATGTGTGTGCAGATTGGAAGTTGTACTAAAAGTGAGTTATGTGTCCAATTAATCATGTAATTTCCTCACAAACTTAGACGTGAACTGTGTACCACGGTCTAAGATGATAGAAAGGGGCACCCCGTGCATCCTTACTATCCTTTTTACTTACACCTTAGCCAATTGCTCTGCATCATAATCTATTTTGACTGGAATAAAATGGGCTGACTTAGTCAATCTATCAACCACTACCAAAATAGAATCAAACTTCCCCAAAGTCTTGGGAAGACCAACCACGAAATCCATAGCTATTCTTTCCCACTTCCATTCAGAAATTGGCGTTCTCTGAAGCAAACTTACCGGCCTTTGATGCTCATATTTTACTTGTTGGCAATTTTGACACTGAACCACAAACTCTGCTATGTCCTTCTTCATGCCTGGCCACCAATATAGTTGCTTCAAGTCTCGGTACATCTTGGTCACACCCGGATGAATGGAATACCTCGAACATAGGATTTTATCAATAAACTCTGAATCAAGTCACCCACTCTAGGAAAACAAATTCTTCATTTAAAATTAAGCACGTCCCCACATCAAGAACCATATCTTGTGCCCTACCAATCATTGTCTTCTTTCTAAGCTCATTCAAATTCTCATCCTCAAATTGTATGACCTTGATTTCCTTAATAAAGGTGGCTTTAAACTCGATGCTAGCTAACACCCCACCTTTTTCTGAGATGCCCAACTCATGAACTTAGACTCCAAGGTTTGGATTTCCTTAGCCAAAGTTCGCTTGGTCACACTCAAGCAAGATAAACTACAAATACTCACCATTTTTTGGCTAAGTTCGTCCACCACTACATTAGCCTTGCCCGAATGATACTAGATGGTCACATCATAATCCTTGAGTAACTCCATCCACCTTCGCTATCTCAAAGTCAGATCCTTTTGAGTGAACATATGTTGTAGACTGCGATGATCGGTGAATACCTCACATTTAACACTATAAAGATAATGTCACCAAATCTTAAGAGCAAACACTACCGCTACCAACTCTAAATCATGTGTTGGGTAATTCCTCTCTTGCACCTTCATATGCCGCGATGAATAAGCTATTACATTCTTATCCTGCATCAACACCGCACCCAAGCCTGAATGTGAAGCATCATAATAAACAATAAAATATTTACCTTCGAACGGTAGCACTAGAATAGGTGTTGTGGTCAAAAGAGTGTTGAGCTTTTGAAAGCTCTACTCATATTTTTCTGTCCATTCAAATGGTATCTCCTTTTTGGTCAAATTTCACAAGTGTGGCCATAGAAGCAAAGTGTTTCACAAACCGACGATAGTAGCTTGCGAGCCCCACAAAACTCCAAATTTCAGTCACAAAACTTGGTCGAACCTAATTCCTAATTGCTTCAAGCTTTTGGGGATCTACAATTACCCCTTCCTTTGAAACTACACGCCCCAAAAAGGCAATCGAAGTCAACCAGAATTCACACTTAGAAACTTTCACATACAACTTTTGCTTCCCAAGAACACCCAGAACAATACGAAGATGGTCGGCATGCTCTTCCTCACTTTTTGAATAAACCAAAATGTCATCAATAAACAGTATCACAAACGAATCAAGAAAGGGTTTGAACACACCATTCATTAAACTCATGAAAGTTGTAGGCGCATTCGTCAACCCGAATGACATAACTAGGAACTAATAATGCCCATAACGGATCCTAAATGCAGTTTTTTGTATATCCTCAGACCTAATCTTTAAGTGATGGTAACTAGACCTTAAATCAATCTTAGAGAAAATTGATGCACCCTGCAATTGGTCAAAAAGATCATCTATCTGAGGTGATGGATACTTATTTTGAATGGTGACCCTATTCAATTAACGATAGTCTATACACATTCTCATACTACTATCCTTTTTCTTCAAAAACAAGACAGGAGCACCCCAAGGTGAAGCACTAGGATGGATGAATCATTTATCAAGAAGCTCTTGGATTTGAGCCTTAATCTCTCTTAATTCAGCCGGAGCCATGCGATACAGAGGGATGAAAATAGGATGAGTACCAGGTTCCAAATCAATGCATAAACCTATATCTTTATCCGGAGGCATACCAAGCAAATTAGTAGGAAACACTTCTCTAAATGCTGACACCACGGGAATAGACTCAATAGAGGGAGACTCAACCTCCATATTCCGAATATGAGCCAAATAAGCCAAACAACCCTGCCCCACTAGTTTCCTATTCCGAATGAAGGATATGATCTTAGCTGACTTAGGCTTCTACACCTATTCCCACTCTAACTTTTTCCTACCCGAAATCTCTAGAGTCACAGACTTAGTGTTACGATTCAACACAACATAATAGGGGGACAACCAAGTCATGCCTAAGATTATATCAAAGTCAGTCATATCCAAAATAACCAAATCAGCCCAAGTTTGAAAACCCATAAACATGATAGGACAAGCACTATAGACATGGGTGACTATGACAGACTCTCCAACGGGGGTAGAAACATGGATGTGGGTATCGAGTATATCACAAATCATATCAAATTTTAAGGCAGATCAAACGGACACATAAGAATAAGTAGAACCCGGATCAAACAACACATTAGCCATCCAGTCACAAACAAGAATAGTACCTGTGATCACTGCATCAGACGCCTCTGCCTCTGTCTTGCCCAGAAAGGCGTAGCATTGAGCCATGTCCTCATGACAGGCGACTTTCCTGACTAGCTGCACCGTACCTTTGCCTACATTACCATTTCCCTAACCTCCATGACATCACTGACTTCCTTCTCGCCCACTTTATGGACGCTCTCGACCATTATTACCATTTCCTATGGGTACCACTGCTCTAGTCTACAGCTGCGCAAAATCCAACATGCGCGGGTGGGGACAGTCTCTCCTTATATGCCCAGGTTCTCCACAGTTATAACAAGTGCGATCGAAAGATGGCATGTTGCCCGCTGAAGGTGCGGCTCCCTGGCTATCCTGAATCAAATTCTGAAATGGAGTTCTCGAGTAATTACCTATAGAAGCGGGCATGTCAGACTGAATTGGCCAGGCTACGAGTGTCGGCCTCCCTGAACCTCTATAGTAGGAAACCTAAAAATTGCATGTTCTCTTAGCTTTCTGGGCCAATGCCTTAGCCTGACCGTCTCGTCTCACCCCCTCCACTTTCTTCACAAAATCTATTACCTCATTAAAACTTTTTCCTGCAGAAGTCATGTGCACAAATAATACCTATAACTAAGAATTTAGTCCCTTAAGAAATAGACGGATCCTCTCCTCCTTAGTAGTCACCAATTGCATAGCATATCTAGGAAAAAACATGGAACTTAGCCTCATAAGCAGCCACAGACATACCACCTTGCTCCAAAGCCATGAACTCATCTTTATTATGATCTCTCAAGGCCCAGGTACATATTTTCCCAAGAATAGAGCATGAAATTGGGTCCAAGTAAGTGGGGGTAAGGCTGAAGATCTGTATTCCACATAAGCTCTCCACCGCTGCTTAGCCTCGCCCTGAAGTAGAAAAGTCACAAACTCTACTCCATACTGATGGACCATTCCAAACTTATGAAGCCTCTCATAACAATCAAGGATGAACTCATATGCCTCCTCACTCTCAGAACCATGGAACACCGATGGTTTCAATTTTAAGAACTTAATCAGTATCTCATGTTCGTTACCAGTCATAAAAGGACCCAACAAAGGATGGAAGAAAGCATTAGTTTCTTGCACTGCGGGAAAAACTCCAGGACCAACCAATCCTTTCAGGAACGACATAATCTGTTGAGCTAACACTGGGTCTAAGGGATAAATACCTATAGTCTCAGCTTACACCTCTTCGTCTTGTCCAATAACCTCATCATTCTCAACCTCTACATTTTTCTCTATCCTTTCATGATGCATAGGAGGATTCTCATTTATGGGAGCATTCTCAATCGGAGCTCCACCCCTAGCTGGTGCTACCCTTCCATGGCTTCTACCCCTTGCTCTTCCTCTACCCCTGCCTCGACCACGACCTCTTGCTGCGGACTCCTCAACGGGCTCATTGACGAAAGCTACGGGCCTGATGCCATTGAACCTAGTGTTAAACATTTACGGATAGAAGAGTGAAGGAGATTAAACACCAAATTAGATCACCAGATACCAATTGGAACCAAGTTATAACACGAAAGGAGACAAGAGAAAACAGAGAGATTTCCTAAAGTCCTATAACCTTTCAAAGAAAACCTAAGACGTCTCTATACCGTTCTGCAAGACTCTACTAGACTCGTTTTGGTAAATCAAGATCAACGAACCTAGGGCTTTGATACCAACGCCATCACGACCCAGACCATTGTGATTAGCACCCACACTAACCCATAATTTTTCCATCGCTAAAAGTTGGCTCCAGCAAAAGTAGTTTTTTCTATTCTAAGTCTCTGAAAGGACTCTTGGGATTTGTTCAAGACATGATGAAACTCAATCAGATATGCTACCTCACTAAATTTGACCATACGGACTCAATGGAATCATAAGATTTTTGAAGCAAGATTTATATGATAGAAATACCTCTCGCGAACCCTTTAGGCCTAAATCTCAACTTTTCACCTAAACACCTAAATCACAACCTAAGGTCTCAGGACTCTTGCCATCCACTTTACTAGTCCAATTTCAACATTAATGAAACCATCTGAATCACATTATAAGGTTTTTTACTTGATGTTTTGACTAAAGTCAACTACTCAATTTTTAGAAGCTCCAAAATATGAGAACTTTCATAAAAACTTAACGAACAACCAAGTGAACGAACTGTTAGTCCAAAAAGCCATAAATGACTTGGGGTCGCTACAGGAAAATTCTCAACATTGAAAATATTGGAAAATGGAGGAAATGACCTGGAGGGTCATGACATTAATTTTCTTTAGAAATGTGAGATCCCATAATTTTTCTCTATTCTTGCATAATATATGTTGCATAGTATGGCGCTGTTGTATTAGGTGTATATGAATTGGTATAGTACATTGGACATTAAGATTGCAAATAGGTGGCAATATCAGGGAACTAAACTAAAGTTTTAGTCAAAGGAACCCCTCGAACAAAGGTTCGACATTAAATAAATGGCTCGGGTAGCACTTCGCTCGTTTGAAAGGATTAAATTATCTCATACCTTTGGGATAAGCCTATTTGTGTCTAAAATTCAAAGAATAATGTGTCATGAGGTATTATAATAGCACAATGCTCGTATATTAAGTTTTGAAGTCAAGAAAATTAGCAAAACTAAGGTCTGCAAAAGTTATCGAAGTTTCTCTAATAAAATTTTCTTAACGTTGAGTCAAATATATTAGATGTTTTCTCCCAATATATAAAGAGTTACAAGAACTATGACCTATCAATATGAAGGCCTACGAGTCTAGTTTCGAATGCACAAAACCCCGTATCAAAGAGACATCAGAGTAAAAAGTTATGAGGGTTTTACTGTGACTGCTTGGATAGAATTCGAGTCGCGAACCGAGTCAGGTAAAAAATATTTGTTGTCGGCTACTCAATGTTTTAATCCATAAAAACATTTATTTTCACTATTGTCCAGAAACTTTGGGCATTCGAGTTTTCATTGGAAAGGTATGTTAAGGCTATGCTTCGTCCTTCATTTTAGCTAAACTCCTGGGAAATTCCTTAAACGCCAAATGCAATAATTTGCTATTCTCTTGCTAGAAAAACATTATCTGAAATGCATTGGGATCTCAATTGAATTATTTTCATGATTCTATTATTTTGATATTCCACTCATTCGGATAAATAGGGTATTGGACATCTACATGTCATTTTATCGGTTTTCTTGATTATATGTCCATATGTATGAATTCTTATTCCTCTTTGTGTGGTGTGACTTAAAAATATTATGGTAGACATTTATTATTTTTAACCAGCCCTCTTTCCGAACTAAAGTTTATTATGGAAAAAATATAAAGTAACACAAGATTTTCAAAACTCTCAAATATAACTTAAATGTTTAAACTATTAGAACACTTGATTTTTGAAATAATTTCTTTTTACAAAGTATCTAGGAAACAAGTACATGAGCTAAGTAAAGCACCATAAGCTTTTTATGAACATCTTCAAGGTTATGTAATCTTTCTAAAAGTCGAGTTATGTTTTCAAGTTTATTCGGAAAAATATATGAGGTTCCGTGAGACCATTACATGTCATACGAAAGTGATTACGGGGTTATGAGAATAAGAGTACAAGCGGGCCAAGATTGGCAACATGACAACGGTAATATATATGCATTATGAATCCATGACATGACTTCTTATTCCTCTTTGTGTGGTGTGTTTTAAAAATATTATGTTAGACATTTATTATTTGTAACCAGCCCTCTTTCCTAGCTAAAGTTTATTATTAATAATCTTTAAAGTAACAGACGATTCTCAAAACTCTCAAATATAACTTAAATGTTTTAACTATTAGAACACTTGATTTTTGAAATGCATTCTTTTGTAAATTATCTAGGAACCAAGTATATGAACTAAGTAATGCACAATAAGCTTATTATGAACATCTTCAAGATTATGCTTTCTTCCTAAAAGTCGAATCAAGTGTTCAAGCTTTTCAGAAAAATATATGAGGTTCATGAGACATTTACATGTCATACAAAGTGATTACGGGGTTATGAGAACAAGAGTACAAGCGGCCAAGATTGGTAACATGACAACTGTAACATATATGCATTATGAATCTATGACATGACTTTCTATGCATTCTACTCCGAAACTATAATCCAGAGGTATGTGGCTTATTGCCTATATTTAGCTACCGGGAGGCACCACCATTGCTAGCATTTGGTTTGGTATGCCATTGCATCTTTATATATGTATTCACGACATGCAACTATATGAGCATAACATATATATTTGAACAATAGGAGGTCAAATGTCAGCCATGGATAATATTTGAGTTTAAGTGTCAGGTGGTATCTCTATTACCCTTTTACAACAACTACCTATGATTCTACTTTACGCCTTACACATAAGTAAATTTTTATTCGTACTGACGTACCATCACATGGGGACGCTACTTTTTTTGTTTTGTGCGAGCAGGTTCAAGCAGGGATTTTGATTGACCCACCCACTAGGATTCAGCTTAAGTTGTGAGTTGGTAAGCTCCATCTTATCCTAGGGCTATTTGAAGATGTTTACTTTTTTTGTACAATTTGGGTATAGTCGGGGTCTTGTCCCGACATTGGTTATGTCACTCATAGAGGCTTTTATGGACACAACATTCTAGGTTTTCTTTTGTGAGTTTCAATCCAGCTATGTCTGAAATAAAGCCTCTAACTGACTAGAGATGCTGGGGCATGCCCCCAGCTAAATCTAGCAAAAGCTGAAACTAAAGAGATAACATATCACTCGTCCTCGAAGAATGGGGACTCACCACTGATGCTGCTAAACCTGAGATAGGGAACCGACCTATGCGTGATCTAAGTGTTGAGTGCCTGAACCTACATCACGAGGAGATGTAGCACAGAGTATGCGTCAGTACTTGGAAGGTACTGAGCATGCAAGATAGAATAAAGTTGAACAATATACATAACTGAATAAAGCATATAACTAAGCAATGATGCAAGATAAGCATTACCCTATAGTAGAAATACTGAACATGAACTAACTGAATGCAATGACCAAGTTTATAGCATGCTGAAACTGAAGACTGAACTATATCAGATAACCTGGTCAATGCAATAGAATCTGACTCTGGGAGCTACTAATAACAGACATAAAACCACATGAGCTAAACATGGATTCCGATGTATAGGCACCATCGAGAGGACCCAATATACCCTGCCAGAGGTATAGAGTCATGATTGGCGTGATCACTAAAATACTGACATGCTAACTGAAAATGAAACATTATAAACCTACGGGGGCACATAGTTCTGGGACTATGAGAGTGACTGACCCTAGTCCAACTCGGTATTAAGTCTACTCCTAACTGATTAGGTAAATAACACATTATGAATGAATTTATGTAATACTGGATAGCTCAAAATACTGACATGCTAACTGAAAATGCAACATTAAAGTACTGATAATGAAACATTCATAACTGGAGCATGTATAACTGAATAACCTATGCCCATATAATGCCTCATAATGAGCTATCTGAATGATGGAATGGTAACTATTATTGTAGGCGAACTCTATAAGAGGATGGTGATCATTTCAACTACCCTTGAAGTCGATCACACAAGCTCTCAACATGTCCTTTAAGGTTTGAATGGTTCTCTCTACCTAACCATCTGTCTGTGGATGAAATGGTGTGCTAAGATTAACCTGATACCCAGACCTTTATAAAATGATTTCCAGAAATAAGAGGTAAACTGAGGACCCCTATCTGAGATGATAGACAAAGGAACGCCATGCAGCCTGACTATCTCATTAATGTAAAGCTTGGCATAGTCCTCCGCTGAATCTTTAGCCTTGACAGCCAAAAGCACGCAAACTTAGTAACTCTGTCAACTATCACCGAAATGGAGTCATGATGTCTGCGAGTAAGATGTAATCTTGTAATGAAGTCTATCTTTATCATTTCTTACTTCCATGTAGTAATGTTTATCTCTTGAGTCATACCCCTGGTTTCTGATGTTCTACCTTCAGTTGCTGACAATTGGGGCACTTAGCCACAAAATCTGCTATATCTCTTTTCATGTCATTCCACCAAATCACTTCCTGCAGATCATGGTATTTCTTAGTGGCGGCCTGGAGGAATAGAATACCAAGAGTTATGGGTTTGTGCAAGAATCTGCTATCTCAACTCACCTACCTTAGGAACATATAATTGACCCTAATAGCGAAGCACACCATCTCCCCCTTGGGAGAAAACCTCAACTCTCTATTGATGAAATACACCATTCAGTTGAAGCAATATAGGATCACTGTCTTCTTTTTCCTTAACCTTCGCTACTAATGAAGATTTTGACCCATTTTGAACTATTATACCACCATCTGATATGCTCATAAGGCGAACTCCCAAGTGAGCAAGCCTGTGAACATCCTTTGCTAGTTCTTTTCTTGATTCCTCAACATGTGCTACACTACCCATAGATAGTCTGCTAAGAGTATCTGCTACTACATTGGCCTTACTAGGATGGTAATGCACACTCATATCATAATCCTTGAGGAACTTAAGCCATCTCCTCTGGCGAAGATTCAACTCTTTCTTGGTGAACACATATTGAAAGCTTTATGGTCTATGAACATATTTACGTGAACACCACACAAGTAAAGTCTCCAAATCTTAAGTGCAAACGCCACTGCTCCAAGCTCGAGTCCGAGAACCCTGTCGTGGTTCACTGGATCAGGTGCTTTTTTGATACATTTTCTATGTCTGGTTTCCGAGGTGTTACATATAACATTTGAAAAATAAAACATGACCATTGAGGAAATCATCTCGCCTTGAGAAGCACTCGTAGAACGATTTTGGCTAGATCAAGTTATTTGCTATAAAATGAAAGATTTCTAATAAAATATTCTATCTTCTATAATCCATTCGCCGCAAGAGTTGTCCTAGTGCTATCACGAATGGAACAACATTTAAGGAAAACACTAGCCAACATAGGCTAAGGCTCATTGACATAAATATTAAGGTCATTCTAGCCTATCAATCAGCATCACCAGTAGCCCTCATTTGCATCATCATCACCCACCATTATTACATCCATTAATAACTATTGATAATTACCACCATTAGTCAATATTTTATTCCACTAACCATCATCATCAGTCACCAGTGTCATTCACTATCAAAATCATTCCATTGCTAATTATAAGTTGCTACCACCAACAACCATGATTAATCACTATTTCTAACAACATTACCATAAGATACTAGCCACATTATCCATCATGAGTCAACATCATTTCAAATTGAAAGACTGATGAGTCGGGGATGTCGACTCATTTAGGGCTTAATATTTAACGAATTAGTGTCCTCAATACCTATTTTATGCTCTAAACTGATGATAAAATGGTAATTTGCAGTAATTAAGGCAAAAAAAGCAAGGCAAGGGATTACGAGGCAAAACGGAGTGAAAAAGCTAAAACAGTTTAAGGATATCAAAGTTGGTACTCGCCAAAGCCACTCGGTGAGTCGCCAAGTTGACCTTTTAGCCCGCCTAAAGTTCCAGCAGGCCAGGCCATGGAAAATACCAACTTGGCAAGCAAATGCATGGTTCGGAGACACGTCGATTAGGTCAGCAAGCTCGACCTTGATCGCCTAAAGTTATAGAAAAGTTTCAGGTATTTGAAGTTTGATGGAAAGCATGGACACTACGTCGCAAAAAGGAATGAAAAGGCTGAAAAGAATGAAGAAATGAAGGCCTGAGGATCGCCGAGTCCACTTGGTGAGTCGCCAAAGGGTCCTACTTCGCCTTTTGTTCCAGTGTGCTGAGCCCTAAAGGAAAGGCTCAAGTCGGCGAAAAAAAAGAGCAGTCGGCGCATCGCTGAGAAGTTCCGCAAAGCAGTACCATGTCTCCCAATGACCTATATCACAACGATGCTGAAGGATGGTGCAAGATGGCGATGAACTACACCAAAAGTTGAATCTCTGAGTTGATCGGCGATTCCGACAAACGACGCCGAATGATTCGTTGCAACACAAATCTGTGAAAGCTATAAATACTAGTTAATGTTGTAGTTTTAAGTAGGGAACAACTATTATAATTTTCACTTAGAGTCAAACAATTACTATAGTTTTCATATAGAATAGTACTCTTTGAGGGTTTTGAAGACTTGCAGAAAAAAGGGTTTTTATCTCCAAGGATTTGGACTTGGGTCTCTTGGATTGTTCATTCTTGTCCTGTAACAAGACTTAAATCTTCATACCCATTTGAATGCAAGCTCATTTAGGTATAAATTTCTATCTCTTGATGTGTGGCTAAAAACCCCAATTCTTGGGGTGTGATTTAGCGAATATGGGTTAAGATAATTATTGTGTCTTGCTTGCTGATAGTTTAATCATAGTTTAATTGTGATTTCGTTTAGTGATTGTGGATGAATTTTATGAATTTGTAGTTGCAAATACAAGTTTATTTATGTGTTTTCAACTTGCTCGAGAGAGTGTTCGTAAAACTTAGATCACTAGATTGATGGCCAGTGTGAGTGGGTCGACATGAGGTTCAGCTCGAGCGAGTGAACCCTAGTCCCATGTCCACACACTCAGCTCGAGAGAGTGAGTGGGTTAAGGCATAGGATGGTGTTCATGCGGCAAGTGGGTGTACGAGAGGAACATAGTTGAAACGGGGTAAGTTGATTGAGAGAGAGCTTATCCCCCTTAAAGCTTAGCCTAGTCATAATTACTCTATGAGTATTCTATTGAAAGAATCTACCCAATAATCTAGCTTAACCCATATTCCCGTCATATCCCAAGGATCCCCTCTCATTGCTTAGAAACCCTTGTTTATTTTGTTGTTTTTTACTTACTAGTGACAACCGCCCCCCATTGTTAATTGACACGTTTGCGTCCCCCCTTTAATTTACAATGTTTTTACTCATTAATTTCTTTAGCTACGACTAGTTAGAACTACATTTTATTTTTCTATAAATTGTCAAAAGCACTCTCTTGGGACGATCCCAACCCTTGGTTGGGTTACTAAACTATTGTAAGATCGTAGTCACTTGCATCGGAAGTTGTGTCTTGATTACGCAAACATTGAAGTACAAGTGGAACCCTCCGAAAGCAAAGAGGCTCACCATATATAACTCGAACAACATGTGGTATCAATGAAGCTTTTGTTGATCACCCTGAATACACGTATCTACATCATGAAATGTTGCAGGCCATATGGCTTAGTACATGAAATGTACGAGCATGTAAGGGGAATTCTAAAAGATAACATAAGCTTGAACTTGATAAAAGGAAAGGTACTTACCTCTCCTCAACTCAAAGAAACATAGTTCAAATCAATGATAAGATATTCAATTCAGTGAAATAAGGCTCAACTCAATGATAAGATATTCAACTCAGTAAAATTGTAACACCCCAGAAATTCTATGACTTAAGTTAGAGCCACACCTTATGAATAATGAATTTAAAATAGTCAAAATGATGTTTATAAACCTAAACTAATGTAATTGACTTGGTATGGAAGAGTAAAAGTCTAAACGTCAAGAAACGACCACGACGTCCGGAAACTAGAGAAGAATGTGTTCTAGTGTGTCTTTAGGTTTTGGGGAGGTTTGGGAGTGTCGTATGATGGTATAATCTTGTAAAAAAGGTTTAAATTAGGTAAGTTATGTTCATAGGGTCAAAACGTCAGGGTACGACCCCCCAAGGGGTCCTTGAGGAGGACCCAAACATGGACCCAAAAGCTGTCAAAACTGCAGCAAACGACGAGACCAAGACTCACGGCCCGTAGATTGGTCGAAGGACCGTAAGTCATGGTTGTGAGCCCATACTTAGTCGTGGGAGACTTGACCCCCCAAAAGGGATCCTCAGTACCAAACGACGGATGACCAGCACGGTCCGTAACTCCACCTACGGTCCGTAGGTGGAGGGTCGTAAGTCCTGGCAGTTTTAAGTTTTTAGTCTTTAGTTTAGGGATCTTAGTTTTAGTTAGTTATTTAATTAAGGGTTAAGATGGGTGGTTAGTTAACTAATTACCATTCTAAACCTAACTATAAGACCCTAACCCTAAGACTTTAACTCACACAACTAAACTCACAAATCAAATTCATTCTTTCTCAAAACTCTCTCAACTAAGAACCCCATTGAAGAAGAAGACCAAGGTTCATCTAGGGCAGAAAGGTTTCGATTTTTCCCCAT
>JAJONQ010000613.1:0-44519 GCA_036250385.1 Solanum microdontum
ACAAAATATTGTTCATATCTCTGTGTACAATACAAGACAACCAACACCCTATATTACTTAATTTTTTTACCTATCTAATAAATTAATAAATAAATACATAAAATTTTCAGTGTTCACTCTAAAGTAGTATAAAAACACAGTAAGAAAACAACCATTACAAACATCAGTGCAACTCTAGGAATATGTCTTTGTTACTGTAACTGAAACTTCAATATCAGGAGGTGAGAGTGGTGATGAAACAAAGAAAAACATTTTGTACGGGGAATAACATATTGACATGAAAGTCTAATATTTTCTAACTTTAGCTAAAACTATCGAATAAATGAAATATGTAAAATTCTTATTGTTAAATGGTGATGTTGCATTCACATTCATATGCTACAGATCATGGGAACCCCTTAAATAATATTTTCTAATGTTGAATTCCAGCCATGGTTACTCCAAAATGCTACAACTGGAGGATGTGCCAAAACTGCTTTTAGAGGTGCCCATTTCAGAATACGACTTCGATCTGAAGATTAAAAAAGATATGAAAACATCAAAAACTACTAATATTTTGTAATCAAATAACCAACAATGACGGATACACAAGATAGAATATTAAACAAGGAAAATCACAATTTTAATTCGATTCGATGAGGTGACATAATAAACTTCTTTGTTCATGTAATAGACTTAATAGAATTTTTTTGATTGTAAAGGGCCGTGTCCCTACTTATGTTTTGTGACTGTGTCTAAGATGGCCATGTGAGACTTAGACTTCCGCTGTGTGTTTTTAAAGTTGTTTAAATGAAGTTTAAATGTGTGGATGTAAATGAGTTTTTTTTCATTCCGCACTATTTTCATTATTGAATGCAATGAATGACTATGTGGCTCGTATAAGACCCCTTCGGGATCGAATACGCCATGTTACGACTAGGGGGTACTCTCGGGTCGTGACATAGACCTCCACCACCCTTCCCACAGAGGTTAAAGCAAAAGACTGAAGAAGGCAAATACCGCATATTCATATCTATGTTGAAACAACTTTCCATCAATGTCCCATTGATAGAAGCCTTGGAGCAAATGCCTAGATATGCAAAATTCATGAAGAATTTGGTGACTAAAAAGAAGGTTGTTAGTTTGCAGAATGACAAGAGGTTGCAGGATTGTAGTGCCATTTCTACGAGGTCACTGGTAGAAACGAAAGAGGATCGAGAAGCTTTCACTATTACTTGCACCATCGATAAGATGCACTTTGTGAAGGCCTTGTGTTATTTGGGGGCCAACATTAATTTGATATCATTATCAATTTATAAGAAGTTGGGTTTAGGAGCTCCAAAACCAACTGCGATGCGTTTACTTATAGCTGATAGAACTGCGAAGAAGCCCATTAGAGTGATTCAGGATATCCTTCTAAAAGTAGGGTCATTCATTTTTCTAGTGGACTTTGTGATACTTTATTGCGAAGTTGACTTTGAGGTTCCCATCATCTTAGGGAACCATTCCTCGCCACTGGGCGCACCTTAATCGATATGGAGAAAGGACATATGAAGTTTCGACTGAATAAGGAAGAGGTGACTTTTAACGTCTGTAAGACTATAAATTAGGTTAGTGATATTAAATCAGTATCTCGTGGTGGGTCACATTGTGGGACAAGGTGCTACAGGTCCTAGTAAGGAGACGTTGGAACCAACCACATGCAAAGAGAAAAAGCGCCATGATCAAAAGATAGAAAAGCACGAACTAACCCCTGGTGATCTGGTGTTGCTATTTAAATCAAGGTTGTGCTGGTTCCCTGGCAGATTCAAATCCACATGGACTGGACCATTTAGAGTGACTAAAGTGTCCCCACATGGAGTGGTTGAGCTCGAGAAGAGGAAGGGGGCAAGGTTCAAGGCCAACCACCGGAGGATAAAAAGCTACATAAGAAATTCTGAGAGTGTCAATGCAGTGATAGAGGCATGAAATCTTGATGAAGTCTGAGTAATCAAGGTGTCTGCATTGTGCCGCGACGTTAAATCAAGCGCTGCTTGGGAGGCAACCCAAGATGTATAATCTAGCCAACTATAGGTTTTTCTTTTCGATTTAGGAGTTTTCTTCTTTTATTTTGATTTATGTAACTCTTTAGATGGCTGTTTTATTTTTGTATTAGTGTTGGATAGATATAGAATAGGGTCCGTGTCTAAAAACTGTCCATAAAATGTAAAAAGAAAGTCCTAATGGTTGCTACGTGTGCAGGGGCGAAAGGCAAAATCTGCAAAAAAATAGTTGTGCAGTGGTCTACGGACCCCATTAACGTTCTATGGGTCCATCCACGGATCGTGATGGCGTCTATAGACCCCAAGTAAGTTTTCTAAAAATTCTAAGTGTCAGAGTGACATACAGGACCGTCGACGGGATCTTGTGGGTCCAAAGTTTGCCCGACCCGACCCAGACACCTTATAAAATAAAACCTTTTCATTTTTTATTCATTCCCCAAATTCAAAACTCCCTCCTAACCATTTTTAAACCCTCCAAATACCCATTACCATATATCAATCCCCCCAAATTACTCCTATATCACCATCCAATCCATTTCCCTTATCTTGTTTATCTCCCCTGCTCTCCAGAGAATCAATTTCCTTCTCCATTCTCATCTCCCAACGATCTCATTATCCGGGTTCGGTGTCAAAGGGATAGCGGATGTCTAAGGAGTCTATTAAAAATCACACACTCACCCACTTCAATTAGTTGTAAGGTAAGCTGACTTCACCCTAACTTTGAGTTTCGTTGTTCATTGTTTAAATTATGAAGTCATGAAGTGGATCTTGACCTTGGGTTGTTTATCTACTAATTGTGTGTTGAACTTTAGTTAACAACACCCTTGGGACAATAGAATGTGAATGTGTTGTTCATTTTAAGAAACCAAATCAGGGTATAAGGTCTAAATAGAAGTTTTGATTTAGGGTTCCTCGTTTTGGGTTGTTAAAAAGTCATTTTGTGTGTAATCGGAACCCTAAGGAGGATGAACTACCATATATTGTGTTTAAAAGCATGATTAGACCTAGGTTGAATGTTTGCTTTGTTGACATATAGGGTAAAATGTGAGTCAGGTCTGAAACCTGGCACAGACCTGACCCACGGGACCCCGTCCACGGACCGTAGGTCAACCTATGGATCGTAAGTCAGGTCTGCGGGCTAGAAGCACACAGAGTTTTAACCAAGTGTTGAACCATTGTTTGGACTACTGTCCATCGTTCCATCGACGGACCGTTCTGCCCATCTGTGGTTCCACATCACAGACCCTATTTTAGGTACACTAACCAACGGAGGGGACCTACAGACCATAGGTCAATCCACGGAATGTAGGTACCCACCATGGGTTGGCAGTTCAGTTACTGCCCAGATTTTTTAATTTTTTTTGTTTTGTTCATTTCTTGTTCTTAAATTTTTCTGAGGCTGTTATTTGCTTGTTTTGGTACTAACTAAGCTTCCACGGGTACCATGGCTCCTAAGCAAACTCCCACATGGGCCGCGAAGGTCAAGTCGAAGTTTGTGGCTCCTTCTCTACGGTTGATCGATGATGACACGGATTGGCAGTCGTGCCACCTAACACTAAGACCTCCCCCACTGCTCCCCGCACTACACGGAACAGAGCCTGGTAGGTGAGTTTCGACGTGGTCCCTGCTCCCAGTCAAAGAGGGGGCCACATCAATCGGCTCACATGCTGACTCTAACTCCCCATCTGGCTCAGGCTCTAGCTCCATCCCCAAGGGCAGCACCGCCTCTTCATACAAGTTTGATAGTACAGAGGATACCGTAGTGCTCCCCATTCTGAGCCTCCAACAGATGCTACAAAGCCTAATAGGTGGTGTGTGGATGGCCAGTACTAGATCTACAGGGATGCTCGTACGCCGAACGAGAATGATAGGATGGCCCGATTGATCAGAGAAGAGCGTTGGGTTCTCGCAAGAAGCCTCCACACTACGCCAGTTATCCACGATCTCTTTTGGAGGCACATGTGCGAGTGGATTACCCGTAGCCCACAACCATATAGTAAGGAGATAGTTAGGGAGTTCTATGTTTCCTATGCTGCCACCGTCCGAGGGTCCATTTTGAAGCGGGCCAAACTCATAGTTCATCCCCCACTTGAGGCCACATTAGTTTGGGGGTTCACTATGGACTTCTTCGAGACTGCTCTCCACAGGTTCATTTATGGTCTGGACCAGACTCTGACTACCTCATGGGCATCATCAGGAGTGGGGTATTTCAGAGAAATGTTGAGCAGCGGGAGTAACTTATTTGGTGGCTAGCTAGGCATTTTTCTGTGGATGGAGAGCATGTTGATTGGGTCAGTTCCCCTAGCCTGGGCATTCAGAAGGCGACCCTCACTTTTGCTGCCAAATTCTTTTAGCTGCTGGTATAACACAGACTGTCCCCTACTCAGGCGGACAACGTGGTTAGTTGGGATCGAGCGGTGATACTTGCAGTGATGGTAGCAGGGCTGGAGGTTGATTTTATCTGCATCTTGATTACGGAGATTCACGAGACCACCACCACCTTGCCGTACCCCTGCCTCATAATCCAGTTTTGCAGGGATGTCAATGTACCAGTATGGTACTGTGACCGGTTGCTTCAGGAAACCAAGACTTAAGATATCGGCCTGATTCAGGATGAGGCCAATGTAGATTCACCTCGCAGAGAGCCACTGGTTGATGTTCCACCATTGGCAGAGGATCTCGTAACAAATGTGGAGTAGATGCAGATTTATGACCCTACCCCTCCAACCACTACAATAGATGCCCAGGTTTCTCCATTGCCGCCTGCCAGTCAGGCCTAGCTCATCCTGAGCCACTCCCTCGTCAAGGTCCGTAGCCATCCCTCTAGCTCGAGTTGTAAAGCTGGAGAGGCAGATGGCCACACTACTACAACACATTCGGCCATGGATGCAGCGTTTGATTGAGCAGTCCGAGGCTAGGATGGAGTAGCTCATGGACCAAAAGAATCAGGCCATTCATAGACGACTGGATGCGCTTGAGCTGCAAGTCTTAGAGAGGACGGCCCCAACCATTGACATATCTACCTTCCAAGCAGATTTGTCCAGCCTTTGTGCCAATCTTGATGTCCTTATAGCTCCCCAAGAGATTGAGCCAAAGTCCGCCCCCATGGTACCTAAGGACGCGGTGGTGTTGGATGCCCTATTCGGCGATACTATGCTGCCACCAACTTCTTCCCGTGCCGCTGGAAATTGGCCCTACTACGGTCATACTTCAGATGATGCTGAGGTTGCAAGACAGAGAAAACGAAGCACCAGTAGACTGAGGTGGCTCGACGCTTCTATAGTAGATTAGGAGCTTAGATAGCAGCGGACTAGAGAGAAAGATGTTGGCCCATCCAATAGAGTGAGCACTACTGATAGTGCTCTTAGAGTTGATGAGAGCATTATAGAGAGTGATGGGATAGTATATGGGAGCTCTACTGATGGCATTCCGAGTGTTGATCGAGCAGGTTCCGAGAAATTGGACCCACCCGCTTCTTGAGTGGTCTTCGGCGCATATGCACCATAGGTATGCTTCACCCGATCCTTTGCTTTTTACTTTTTGTGCATGGGGGACAATTGCACTTTATTTTGTTGGGGGTGGGGTAAATGGATTGTGAGTGATAGGGTGAAGTGTGAGTAACCCAACTCATAATCCTCTCTTAGGGTTTTCTTGCCTGTGTTCTTTTTCCCCAACAGACTATTTTAATTTTTGTTGAACCGACATGTTTAGTAATGTATGGGTTGGGGTAAGTAGAGAAATGATAGCATGATGAATAAAAAGCATGAAAAGAAAATTTATCCCTATCCAAAAAAGTTGAAATTTGCTAGATCGATAGTCTTGATGAGATGAATGTGTTGGATCTCAATATGACATGATAAGGAACCGATTTGACCTCATGAATTAAGCTAAAACTTGAAGTATGTAATGTGATAATCTGATAATGAAACCATGTGCCAAGAGTGTGTGAGAAAAGTTGAATGTTCAGACAGTTTGTGCCAATCTAGAACTTGCCCCGCTGGTCCTGCTAAGATGATCTAGGCTAGAAGTTGGGAAGTGATCATAGGCCCTTGTTCAAATTAGTCCACTTAAGCCTAAAATGATCCAACCAAATGAAATCAATGTTCCCTTTGATCTAAATGTTTGAGCCTTAAATAGACCATTTCTTTTGATTCACCTAGCTCACCTTCCCTAAAATAATTTTCTTGGCCCCGGTCTCTCCTTAGACATGTGCACCTTGACTTAGGCCATAAGCCTAAGTTGAGGGTGGCTAATTCAAAAGCTACCTTGATCTTGGCCCTGGTCCAACATCGAATATTGTGCACCTCAACTAATGCAAAAATCATAAGTTGAGGGTGGCTATGAAAGAGGAAACTAAAAGATATGAAAAGAGTTTTGTGTTGAAAAAAAGAAAAGATAGAAGAGGATGTGACATTGTGCAAAAGAAGCAAAAAGATTATGAATAAAAGTGCTGAATGAAATAAAGAAAAATAAAGTGTAAGAAAAAGAAGAAACTAAAAAATAAAAGCCACAAAGTCAAAAGTCACATCCATGTTGAAAAGAGTCAAGGGAAAGAAAGTAAAATTAAAGGATGTCAAAAATAGGTTGAAAAAGAGGTATAAAGCCTATGAAATGTCAAGGAGGGCAGAAAGTCACTAAAAAGTACCCAAATGTACCACACCTGACCCTGAGCCTACGTTACAAGCTAAGAAAGTCCTATAGTGATCCTAGCAACTAGTTTGGAGAGTCTAAGTAGTGAAAATAAGGGCAAGCCTATGGTATTGAGCACTAACTGTACTTAAAATCACTTCTGAGCATGAGTGTTGAATGAATCCTAAAACTCAAAATTCATATCTTCTGTTTGAAAAGGAGTTTGTTTGAAGTGAGTGCACTAGTTACATTGTCAGAAAGTTGGCACCTTGGTGATTGTGAAAAGTGTATGTTGTGGTGTCTATTGGTCGATCTTTGTCATTTCTTGATCCGCATGAGTTATCTTGTTGAGTCTAAGAGAAAATATTTGCACTGATAAAATGGAATGGATTGAAATAGTCATGTGATTACTTGAGTTTGTATGTCTGCTTCTACACAAGTGTCATTTAGAGTGTTAGTGTGTCGCTTGAGGAAAACAACATGTTTAAGTCGAGGGTGTTGATATACCGTGATTTTACGGTATTTTTGACACATTTCACTTAAGAGTTGTGTGTGTCTAGTGCCATTTTGTGTTGAAAATAATGTTTTATGTGTTATGCTTGCAGGAAATAGGCTTTTACGCGGTTGAGTGATATGTCAGCCGAAAATCTACAGAAGTGGCCACACACGGAGGGACTTAGGGACCGTAGGTCCTGTGATGGTCCGTCATTGGGTTTGCGTAGATGGGAGCATCAGGGAGGTCTGACCTAATGTGGAACTACGAAGTGATCCATGGACCGTAGGTCGACCTATGGGTCATCCTGCACATCCGTAGAAGGTGTTCAGAGAGTTAAAGTTCCAGTACCTGATGAAAATCCTAAGTGTGGAGCCACGGAAGAGGACTCACGGACCGTAGGTCCACCTACAGTCCGTACTGTACGTCCGTCATTGATGAACCGGGAGTTGAAGGTTCCAACGGATGTGACCTACGGACCATAGGTCAAGTCATCGATCAAAGCCACGCACAGAAAGTTTATTTCCTTATTTTGTTTCCTTTTTGTTTAGGACATGTTTTTCTATAAATTAGGTATGTAAACCTCATTTTTGGGGGTTAGAGACGATTGTTTACTTTTAGCTATTGATATTTTCTTGGGAATTAACTTGCAAACTTTAGCAATTTGATTTTTGGATTTCAGTTTATAAGATTTTTGCTTTGAACTTCAGTTCGAGATTTCGGGTTTCCTCTACTCGAAACATAAGTTCATGAATTCTTATTATCAAAACATGAATTGTGTTCTTTCAAACATGAGTAGCTAAATCCACAACGAGGGTTGTGGGAACTATGAGCGATTAACAACATATAAATAATAATTAAGTAATTCTTGAATATTGTTTATGCATGTATTGGTAATTCTTTGGCTTAGAAGTCTTTTTAACGAGTGCACGCATTAGAACTCGCCTTGTTGCTACTTGATGAACCAAGGAGGTAGTTAATGAGAAAAGAATTATCAATAGAGATTTAGTGTGATACTATCTAATAGTATAATGACAATTTGAGGTAAAGGTAAGGGTTAGTAAAGTATACACACATAGCTGGACCAAGGTGCGGAGTGAAATTCCCTATTTGGAGGACCAATCACTTAGGGATACCTATCATACCAACTTTGCATGTAAAATGCTAGTAAATGATTACTATTATTAGGATTACCATGTTACAAACTTATGGGGAACACATATACCCTAGTTTTTCTCTCTTATTGATAACTCAAAGTTTGAATCCTACTTACTTGGTACTTAAACAACAATCAGTTATTTGTTTCACAAATCCCCCCTTTATAGTTACTTGTTTTCGGAAATAGTTTTACTAAACGGAAATAATTGGTAGTTAAATTTAAGTCTGAACCATATTAATCGTGGGATCGACCCCAACCTATAAGTTGGATTCTTTATTTGACGACGATTGCTTATGCTTCTTTAGGGAGGTGTAATTTGAGCGTATCACCCACCTCATTTCCATCCCAGTAGAAAGAAGGAAAATTTCATTAATGGCGAAATGTGAAGAAAGAAAAAGAAGATTAGATACCATTATTGGAGAACTAGAAAGGCAGAACAAGAAGTTTTGGATAATTTTAGTAATTTTGAAAATTTTTGTAATGAAAATAGTTGAATGGCCATTTCTTATATATTTTAATATATTTTACTTGATCGAAATCATTCTTAACAGCAAAAGGTTTTCATTTCAATTGCTTACTCTGAACCCAACAAATTTATCAAATAAAAAGGGAGAGACTATGTAATTACACAACATTCCTACCATATTTATTAATGGAAAACAACATAAATGAGTCATAAAGTCCAAAATAATTACATGTTCATACTGTAACACCTCACTATTTAAAAGAACTAGAAAGACCTAGAATTAGAAACAATCATTTTTGGAAAGAATGAAAAATCTAGAAAATTGTTTAAGTTAAGTTAGGTTTGAGTTTTGGGTCAACTTCAATAGACCATAAATCCTAGCTCAGGATGAGTTAGGTGTGTTTCCAGATACCTTAGGAAAGATCTTTGAATTATCTTTCCAACACCATTGAGTTTTCTAAACTCCGAGTTCATATGTGTGAGATATTCCCATTTGAAGTTTGGTTGTTTGGATAAGGAAAGTCTAATCCAGATTTTGGAAGGGTAGTTTGGTCTTTTTCTTACCGAATTATTTTATTTTGATTATTGGAGTTTAATTAGGGTCTAATGAGAATTAGATCATTTTAGACAATTAGAAATTCACGCTAAGGCTTGGAGAAAAGAGAAAAGAGGAGAAAGGAGAAGAAAAGTTCAAGATTCGTCAAGATTGTGCGATTTTTGTTGTGGATTTCGCCGAGGATTTAATCCTATGAGATATGTGAGATCACATAGCGTTGGGTCAGTTCACCCATGTGCAAACAGTGATTCAAGTCAGCATATTTGTATTCTTTTGAAAGAAAAAATTATGAATTCTTGATGAATTCGTTTAAGTTCTTGTGGGTTCTTGTTGTTGAAGTTTCTTGAGTTTAATTCACCAGATAGGTGTGATTTCGAGTAGAATCTTACATATATTGAGGATATAGTCGATTCTAAGTGTTTGGGGAAAGAACCAAGTGAAATTAGAGGGTATAGAGTTGAAAAACGAAGAAGAAAATTTAGGATTTTCTGGGGAGGAGGTTGGGGAGCCGCGCCTCTCAGAGAGCCCCAAAAGGGGTTCTAAAATTTGGGCTCTGGGGTGCCGCGCCAGGCAGAGCGCTCCAACCCAGGATCTGAAATTTACCCTCTGGCACCCCGCTCCTCTTAGAGCGCCAAGGACGCTAGACCTTCCACTTTTTCCCACTTCTTTCCATACTACTTCCCTAGCAACGTACCAATATTTTGTAGTCGATTTCTACACTCTAAGGTAGGTCTAAACATCATGAAATCATCCAGAAATATGAGATCATGAGCCTTGAATCCATAATTCAATTCAAGGAAAGTTAAGAGTCAAGTCAAGATGAGTTCAAAAAGTTTTCCAAAAGTCTTTCACAAAGGTTTTAACTTTTATGTAAGACTTGAGTTTTGAGTTGAGAAAATAGTAAAGAGTTTAATTTCTTCAAAAGTTATACAGGAACTAAGTATTCCCAAGAGTTAAATATTTTCACATTTACATAAGAGAGGAAACATCTATTTCCAAGAGAGCTTTTAAGCTAAGTTTTGAGTAATTATCTCAAATTAAAGAAAGAGTTTTGTTTTAAAGCATATGAGCTGAGTATATTTTTGGGAGTAGTATTGAGCACCGATATGGGGACGAGTTCATAATAACTCAATGTTTCCATAAACCATGTAGCCATCGTAGGTAGAAAGGATCATATTTTTTAGATGATTCCTTTGTGATTTTTAACATAGACTAGTGGATCCACTTAGTTGAGGCGTTCTATATCGCAGCAAGGTATAGGACAGTTCTGCCAGCGTGGGCGAGACATTGTATCATCACTTTAGCTCATAGTGATGGTTGTTGATTAGAGAAACTCCCACAGTATTATATTATTATATATTTAAGTTGAGTTGTTATTGTATTTTTCAATACATTGAGTTATCATCTACTATTTTAAAAGCTTTGAAAAAACTGCACCTTTATTGTTGTTTTATTTTGCATTTGAATTGAGTAATCTTGAGTTGAGTGAAGCCAAGGTAATTGTTCCTTCCAGATTCATTTCAAGCTTATGTCATGTTTAGTTTTCCCCTCATATGCTCGTACATTCAATGTACTAATTCCAGTTGGCCGACATCTTATTATGATGCAGATACATGTAATTAGGGTCAGCATCCAGCGCCTTGTTGATCCAGTTGAGCATCTCTGAGTCAGTTGGTGAGCCTCCTTGCTTTACAGAGGATTCCCTATTTATTGCTTTAGTAGTTTTTTAGATGTTAGGATGATCGGGGGTTTTGTCTCGACATACCTCCTAGCTTAGAGGCTTCATAAACAATTAGTAGTTCATTTTGTTTTTACATTGTTATTTTATATGTTAAGACTTGAGTTGCCATTTTGGCTAAGTTTAATGTTTATCCTTAAATGTTCTAAGTTTATCTTGAGACACTTGTTTGAATTTGCATTGAATCTTTGTATTTTTATGCTTTAAGTCTTCCGCTGAGTAGTTAGTTGGGCCAAGGGTTCACTTAGGACCATCAATGGTTCTCGAGTGACAACCACATCCGGGGTATAGGCTCGGGGCGGGACAAACTTGGTATGAAAGCACAGAGTTCAAGAGACCTAGGGAGTCTATGAAGCCGTGTATGTAGAGTCCTAGTTATCTGTGTGAAGCGCGCCACATCTATTATTAAGAGACTGCAACATTTTAGGAACTATCTCACTTCTTTCATACTTATTTCATGCGATAGAGTGTATCTCTATAAAAGTCTCTTTCTAACTCATGCTTGTGCATTTCTTTCAAATCATGCCTCCACGAAGAGTTGTCTGAGGTCGTCCGACTAAAAGGAATGTTGAACCACAGGAACAAGGGGTACCAATTGCACCTGAAGTGCAACCTCAAGGAGAGGTCACCAATGCTGAATTTCAGGAAGCGATCCGAATGCTAAGTCAAGCTGTGACCAACCAAGTTGGGCAACAAAGAGGGGCTCGACAGGAAGAGGCTGATACTTGGAGGATCTACGAGTTCTTGAGGATGAATCCTCCAAGCTTCACTGGTTTAAGAACAACTGAGGATTCGGAAAGCTTTGTTGAGGAACAACAATAGGTAATCGAGGTTATGCACGTTGTTGATGCTAAGCGAGTTGAACTAGCAGCATATCAACTGAAGAGTGTTGCTAGGACTTGGTTTGACCAGTGGAAGAAGAGTAGGGTTGGGGATGCACCAATTGTGAGTTGGGCTTGTTTTTAGGAGTCCTTCTTGGGGAGTTTCTTTTCGCAAGAACTGAGAGAAGCCAAGGTATGGGAATTTCTTACCCTTAAGTGGTATTCACTAAGGGTTCATGAGTATAGCTTGAAGTTCACCCAACTTTCCTGATATGCTCCGGAGATGGTTGCAGATATGATGAGTAGGATGAGTCTATTTGTTGCTGGTTTATCTCATTTGTTGAGTAAGGAAGGTAAGGATGCAATGCTAATAGGTGATATGGACATAGCAAGGCTGATGATTCATGTCCAGCAAGTTGAGAAGAATAAGCTGAAAGATAGGGACTTGCTCCATCATCTTCTAGTGCATCTCCACCAAGGAACAAATGTGAGTACAATAGTCAGAATTCCCAGAATTTCAGAGCTAGACCTGCACAGTCTTAAGGTAGTGTGGCACAATGGGGTAACTGGGATCGTGCATGTGCTAAGTTTGGTAGGAACCACCTGGGTAAGTGTCGTGATGGCTCAATGAGTTGTTTTAAGTGTGGTTAAGAGGGTCACATCATGAAAGAGTGCCCTAAGAATTGAGAAGGTAATGGGAATCAGGGCACTAGAGCCCAATCTTCTTCAGTTGCTCCACTGGACAGCGATGTACCTAGACGAGCTACTTCAGGTATTGGCGGAGGAGCAAACTGCCTATATGCTATCACCAGTCGCCAAGAGCAAGAGGATTCAGCAAATGTTGTCACTGGTATGATCCAAGTCTTTAACTTTGTTGTTTATGCCTTGGTTGACCCAGGAGCGAGTTTATCTTTTCTGACTCCTTATGTTGCAATGAAATTTGATGTTCTTCCTGAGAAACTTTGTGAACCCTTTTGTGTTTCTACACTTGTTGGAGAGTCTATTCTAGCTGAGAGAGTTTATCGTGATTGTACCATTTCTGTCAATCACAAGAGCACCATGGCTAATTTAGTTGAGTTAGACATGGTTGATTTTGATGTAATACTGGGTATGGATTGGCTTCATGCCTATTATGCCTTCATTGATTGTAGAACCGGGGTTGTCAAGTTCCAGTTATCTAACGAGCCAGTTATAGAGTGGAGTCGTAGTTCAGTAGTGTCTAAGGGTCATTTTATTTCACACCTTAAGGCGAGAAAGTTGGTTTGCAAGGGTTATGTCTACCACTTAGTCCGAGTTAATGACTCTATTATTGAGATACCTCCTATTAAGTTAGTTCCAGTTGTGAGTGAGTTTCCAGAAGTATTTCTTGTTGAACTACTCGGAGTTCCTCTTGAGAGAGAAATAGACTTTGGTATAGGCATTCTTCCTAATAGTCATCCTTTATCTATTTTGCCATATATAATGGCACCCGCAAAGTTAAAAGAGTTGAAAGATCTCATAGATAAAGGTTTCATTAGACCAAATGTCTCACCTTGGGGCGCTCCGGTCTTATTTGTGAGGAAGAAGGATGGTTCCTTAAGGATGTGTATAGATTACCGTCAGTTGAATAAAGTTACCATCAAGAATAAGTATCCTCTTCCGAGAATGGATGGTCTTTTCGATCAACTTCAGAGTGCTACTTGTTTCTCTAAGATGGACCTCAGATCAAGCTACCATCAATTAAGAATAAGGGATTTTGATATTCCAAAGACAACATTCAGGACATGTTATGGTCATTATGGGTTTCTAGTTATCTCCTTTGGTTTGACCAATGCACCTGCAACATTCATGGACCTTATGAATAGAGTATTCGAGCCTTATTTAGATATGTTTGTTATTGTATTCATTGATGACATACTAATTTATTCGAGGAATGAGGAAGATCATGCTAGCCATCTCAGAATAGTTCTCTAAACTCTAAAGGATAAGGAGTGATATGCTAAGTTCTCTAAATGTGAATTTTTTCTTGAGTCAGTGGCATTCTTAGGCCATATAGTTTCCGGTGATGGGATTAGAGTTGATACTCAGAAAATAGAGGAAGTGCAGAATTGGCCTAGACCTACATCTCCAACTGATACTAGGAGTTTCTTGTGGTTGACTAGGTATTATAGAAGGTTCATGGAGGGGTTCTTATTGATTTCATCCCCTTTGACCAAGTTGACTCAGAAAATAGTGAAGTTTCAATGGTCTGAAGCTTGTGAGAAAAGCTTTCAGGAATTGAAAAAGAGGTTGACTACTGCGCCAGTGTTGACCTTACCAGAAGGTACGCAAGGCTTTGTGGTCTATTGTGATGTGTCTAGAGTTGGGTTGGGTTGTGTGTTAATGCAAAAATGTCAAAGTTATAGCTTATGCTACCAGATAACTTAAGGTTCACGAGAGGAACTACCCAACCCATGACGTAGAGTTGGCTGCTGTAGTATTTGCTTTGAAGATATGGCGTCATTATTTGTATGGTGTTTATGTGGATGTGTTCATCGATCACAAGAGTCTTCAGTATGTGTTTAGTTAGAAAGAGCTTAATCTCAAACAACGATGGGGGTTAGAGTTACTCAAGGATTATGACATGAGTATTCTTTATCACCCAGGTAAGACTAATGTTGTTTATTATGGCTTGAGTAAATTTTCTATGGGTAGTACCTCCCATTTTGAGGAAAATAAGAAAGATTTAGCAAAATATGTGCATAGACTTGCACAATTAGGAGATCGACTAATGGATTCCACAGAAGGAGGAGTAGTGGTGATGAATGTGGCTGAATCATCATTAGTGTCAGAAGTAAAAGAGAAACAAGACCGAGATCCTATTTTGCTTGAATTGAAGGCAAATATTCATAAGCAAAAAGAAATGATTTTTTAATAAGGGGGAGATGGTGTATTGAGGTATCAAGGTAGATTGTGTGTACCAAGGATGGATGAACTCCAAGTGAGGATCATGGAGGAAGCTCATACCTCTAGATATTCTATCCATCTGGGTTCCACAAAGGTATATCATGATTTGAGAGAAGTTTATTAGTAGAGTAGTATGAAAAAGGGCATTGCAGAGTTTGTTGGTAAGTGTCCGAATTGCCAATAAGTTAAAGTAGAGCACCAAAGTCCCGGTGGTATGGCTCGGAATATAGAACTTCCGGAATGGAAGTGGGAGATGATAAATATGGATTTTATCATAGGTCTACGAAGATCTCGCAGGCAACATGATTCTATTTGGGTAATCGTTGACAGAATGATGAAATCAACCCACTTTTTTTTGGTAAAGTCTACCCATTCAGCAAAGGATTATGCTAGGTTATCAATTCAAGAGGTAGTAAGAATTGATGGAGTTCCAGTTTCCATTATTTCAATAGAGGTGTCACATTTACTGCACAGTTCTAGAAATCTTTTTAGAAAGGTTTGGATTCAAAGGCGAACTTGAGTACTGCTTTTCATCCTCAAACAGATGGTCAAGCAGAGTGCACTATTCAGACTTTAGAAGATATGTTGAGGGCTTGTGTGATTTACTTCAAGGGTAATTGGGATGATCACCTGCCTCTCATTGAGTTTGCAGACAACAATAGTTACCACTCTTGCATCCAAATAGCTCCTTATGAAGATCTTTATGGGAGAAGGTGCAGATCTCTTATTGGATGGTTTGAAGTTGGTGAAGCTGGGTTGATAGGACCAGACTTAGTTCATCAAGCTATGGAGAAGGTGAAGGTTATTCAAGAGAGATTGAGAACAACCTAGAGTCGTGATAAATCCTACACTGATGTTAGGAGAAGATAGTTAGAGTTTGAAGTATATGATTGTGACTTGAAAGTTTCACCCATGAAGGGTGTAATGATATTTGGTAAGAAGAGGAAGCTAAGTCCCCGGTATATTGGCCCCTACCGGATATCCAAAAGGATTGGTAATGTCTTTTATGAGTTGGAGCTACCACAAGAGTTAGCAGCGGTCCATCCGGTGTTTCATATTTCCATGTTGAAGAAGTGCATGGCATATCCTTCACTTATCATACCAACTGAAGATATTGGTATCAAGGATAGCTTGTCTTTTGAGGAGATCCATGTTCAGATTCTAGACCGACATGTTTGCAAGTTGAGGACCAAGGAAGTAACATCAGTAAAAGTTCTTTGCAGAATTCAACTTGTCGAGGAAAATACTTGGGAAGCTGGGGAGGATATGAAGAAGAGATATCCACATCTCTTTGACCCCGGATAAATTCCAGACCAAGGTACTAATTCTCTTCTTAGTACTCTTTAATTGATATACTTGATGTGTTAGATTTGATTGCTAGGTGTTCGAACTAAATGTTTGATTTTACACCCTTAGCTTACTAAGAGTAATCTCATTCGAGGACGAATCTTCACAAGGGGAAGATAATGTAACACCTCGCTATTTGAAAGAATAGAAAGAGCTAGAATTAGAAAGAGTCATTTTTGGAAAGAATGAAAAATCTGGAAAATTGGTTAAGTTATATTAAATTTGAGTTTTGGGCCAACTTCAAGAGACCATAACTCATATATCAAGATGAGTTAGGTGTATTTCCACACACCATAGGAAATATCTTTAAATTATATTTCCAATGCTGCTGAGTTTTCTCAATTCCGAGTTCATATGACTGAGATATGCCTATTTGAAGTTGGGTTGTTTGGATAAGGAAAGTCTAATCCAGATTTTGGAAGGGTAGTTTGGTCTTTTCCTTAACCAATTATTTTAATTTTATTTAACGAGTTTAATTAGGGTCTAATAAGAATTAGATCAGCTTAGACAATTGGAAATTCATGTTAGGACCTGGAGAAAAGAGAAAAGAGGAGAAATGAGAAGAAAAGTTCAAGATTCATCAACATCATGCGATTTTGGTTGTGGATTTCGCCAAGGATTTAATCCTACGAGGTATGTGAGATCACATAGCATTTGTTTTAGTTGACCCACGCGCCAATCATGATTCAATCCAGCATAATTGTGTTCTTTTGAAAGAAAAGATTATGAGTTCTTGATGAAATTTGTTTAAGTTCTTGTGGGTTGTTGTTGAAGTTTCTTGAGTTTAATTCATGATATTAAGTGTGATTTTGAGTAGAATCTTACATATATTGAGGATATAGTCTATTATAAGTGTTTGGGGAAAGAGCCAAGTGAAATTAGAGAGTTTAGAGTTGAAAAACGAAGAAAACAATTCGGGATTTTCTGGGGAGTGGGTTGGGGCGTCGAGCCTCTCAGAGCGAACCAAAAGGGGTTCTAAAATTTGGGCTCTGGGGCGCCGCGCCAGGCAGAGAGCCCCAACCCAGGATCTGAAATTTAACCTTAGGCACCACGTGCCTCTCAGAGAGCCAGGGACGCCAGTCCTTCCACCTTTTCCCACTTCTTTCCTTACTAGTTCCCTAGCAACATACCTATGTCTTCTAGTCGATTTCTACACTCTAAGGTGCGTCTAAACATCATGAAATCATCCATAAACATGAAATCATGAGCCTTGAATCCATAATTCAATTCAAGGAAAGTTAAGAGTAAAGTCAAGATGAGTTCAAAGAGTTTTCCAAAAGTTTTTCACAAACGTTTTAACTTTGTTTCAAGACTTGAGTTTTGAGTTGATCAAAGTGTAAAGAGTTAAGTTCATTTCTCCGAAAGTTATATAGGAACTAATTATTCCCAAGAGTTAAATATTTTCACATTTACATAAGAAAGGAAACACTGATTTCCAAAAGAGATTTTAAGATAAGTTTTGGGTAATTATCTCAAATCAAAGAAAGAGTTTTTTTAAAACCATATGAGATGAGTATATTTTTGGGAATAGTATTGAGCACCGATATGGGGACGATTTCATAATAACTCAATGTTTCCACAAACCATGTAGCCATCGAGGGTAGAAAGGATCATACTTTTTAGATGACTCCTTAGTGCTTTTTTGCATAGACTAGTGGATCCACTTAGTTGAGGCGTTCTATATCACGGCAAGGTATAACATAGTTCTGGCAGCGTGGACGAGACGTTGTATCATCATTTTAGCTCATACTGGTGGTTGTCGGTTAGAGAAACTTCCACAATATTATATCATTATGTATTTAAGTTGAGTTGTTATCTAATTTTCAATACATTGAGTTGTCATTTACTGTTTTAAAAGTTTTGTATAAACTGCACCTTTATTTTTATTTTATTTTGCATTTGACTTGAGTATTCTTGAGTTGAGTAAAGACAAGGTAAGTGTTCCTTCCAGATTCATTTCAAGCTTATGCTATGTTTACTTTTCCCCTCACATGCTCGTACACTGATGCCAGTTGGCCTGCATCTTATTATGATGCAGATACAGGTAATCAGGATCACTATCCAGCACATCGTTGATCCAGTTGAGCATCTCTGAGTTAGTTGGTGAGCCTCCTTGCTTTCTATAGGATTCCCTATTTATTGCTTTAATAGTTTTTCAGATGTTAGGATGATCAGGTGTTTTGTCCCGACATCCCTCCTTATTTAGAGGCTTCATAGACAATTAGTAGTTCATTTTGTCTTTACATCATTATTTCATATGTTAAGATTTGAGTTGCTATTTTGGCTAAGTTGAATGTTTATTCTTAAACGTTCTAACTTTAACTTGAGACAATTGTTTAAAGTTGTATTAAATTTTTGTATTTTTATGCTTTAAGTCTTCCACTGAGTAGTTAGCCAGGCCAAGGGCTCACTAAGGGCGAGCAATTGTTCTCGAGTGTAGACTCGGGGTGTGATAAACACCCCAATTCAGTGTAATTCAAGAAATACACATTCTCTCAAAAAAAATTACAAACCATACCCCCTATTCATTACGGCTGATGACTTTCACTTAACTGATACTAAATCAATATCATATATTATTTTGGTATCATTAAGGCGGATAATTCCACTTAATTGATATGAAATCAGTATATATACACTGTATTGATAGCATTAACGTTTCTTATTCAGAAATTACTGAGTAGTCAATGATATTACAAGAGTGTATGTATATTATTGTGGTATCTTTAAGGTTTCTTGTTCAGAAATTACTCATTTTTCAATGATACTATAAGAGTATATGTATATTATTGTTATATCATTAAGGTGTCTTGTTCAGAAAATTACTTATTAGTCAATGATATTATACAATTATATATGTATATGTTGTGATATCATTAAAAAAGTTGCTTGTTCAGAAATTATTCACATTTCAAGTAGATACACCTAGACAGATATTTTTTGCTACCAGATATACTAAATAGGGAAATAGACGAGAAAAAACATAAAGGGGGTGAGCGAGATTTGTCTATATATATCTAATACATGTGATCACACTAGATACATGTATTTGGTGTGATTCGCATGTATCTAGGATACTGATACACAAGTGAGATAGAAAATGATGAGTGAGATGTGAGAGAGGCAAGGGAGGTGAGCGAGATTTTTCTATGTATACTAGATACATGCAAATCCACTTGAATACATTGTATATAAAATAAATTACACCTAAATTTGATTTCATAAATTATGATATACATGTTTCTAGACGTATCTTGTCACACCAAAATCTAGCAGGATTCATAATATTGCAAACTAACATGCATCTAAGTAATTAGCTTCTAAACTAGTAGAATTTTTGTAAGTTACCCAATAAAAATGTGTTAAATTTAACTCTGGACCCCTCGTGGCTAACAAAATCCACCATTACTATCTTCTTTATTATTTTCAAGGAAACAACTTCATGAAATATAACATCATTTTCTCTACTTTCTCTAACAAAAATTATTATTTTATCTTGCTTAAAATAGAAATGGGTATTATTTATTAGGCCACTGGAAATAATTTAGAAAAGTGAACATAGTAAATTTTGTTGGAGAAAGCAGAGAACATGGTGTTCTTTTTTTTGAGCTAACAAATAAGACAATAATGGTAAACTTTGTTAGCCACACAGGGTCCACAATTAAATTTAACATTATTAATTTTTTTGATAAATTTATTAGGTTAGTATACATCCGATTTTTGGAAATAATGATCACATTAATTGCATAAATAAGTTATGTGAATGAAGAAAAAAATTCATGAAATTGTCCATCATTCATTCAATAATAGAAGATTAGACCTTTATTTTACTTTAGTATTTCTCATCCTAGATTTAGTTTGATATACATCATGATCTAGTTCTAATGTTTTTCTTTTCTTTTTGTGGATAACTAGATGAAGTATGTATTGTCAACTTCAATTGTTGAAAAATCAAATTGTATCCAATTGTGGCACAATTTTGTATTAGTTGGACCACCAACATGAACTATTTGACTAGTTTTGAGGTTTGCCTCTCTAATTAGCAATCCCAATAATTAAAAAAATCAACTTTATTTTGCAAATGAATATAAATAGTGCAAAATATATTATTTACTCCCCCTCTTTTTGATTTTTTATTATGTTTTGACTTATACAAATTTAAGATAGTATATAATTTATTTTTAATTTAAATATGACATGTACAAAGTTGAGATTAAAGAGTTGTAAAAAAAAATTCTTTTTGGAACGGTCTAAAAATAAAAGTAAGACAAAAACAATTGTTTGGTTAATTCACTGATTTTGCTTCATTTCTCAGACTAATCAGTTGGCATGGCTTGTGCGGTCATTTGATATCATGTATAATTTGTTACTTTGGTGACGATTAAAATCTAGAAATGACCCTTTTTTGTCAAAAGTTTAGGGATTAGTCTTTTATGGTGTTAATATATAGTTGGTAGGAAAAAGGTTCAAATATGTCATCAAATTTTGAGAAAAGATTTATCTATGTCATCGTTTAAATTTTTGGCTAATTTATGTCATTTCTGTTTGTGAAAAGACTCATCTATGTCATTATTTGTTAATTGAAATGACATAGATGAGTCAAACTCTTAACGGATAACATAAAATGAGTCTATTCTCAAAGTTTGATGGCATATTTGATTCCTTTTCCTTTTAAAAATGTTTTGATTTAATGACGTGATCAGATGATTATTGACCACATGTAGAAAAATTTTGCAAAATCGGAACAACCTTTCATTAACAAATAATGACATGTATGATCCTTTTCTCAAACAGAAATCACATAGATGACCCAAAATTTTAACAAATGGTATCAACAAACCTTTTTATCAAAGTTTGATGAAATATTTGAGTTTTTTCCTTATTTGATACTACCGTTGTCCCTATTTACTTGTCCATTTTTAACTTGACACACCTATTAAGAAAATAATAATTGATATAGTGAATTTACCATTTTACCCCTATTAATTGATAGAATTTCAAATTAATTTACTCATTAAAAGAGGATCTACTTTTTTCAAAAATAATAACACTCTAAATAAATTGAGGATATAATAGGTAATTTTTTATTATTATTTTCTCTTGCTTAAAAAAAAATGGGTATTACTTATTAGGCCACTAGAATAACAGAGTTCACCATTGTTGGAGAAAGTAGAGAAAATGGTGATAGATTTTATGGTGTTCTTTTTGTTGAGCTAACAAAGAAGACATCGAGTGTGAACTTTGTTAGTCACATAGGGTCCACAATTAAATTTAACATTATTTTATTTGATAAATATACTAGGTTAGTATACATCTGATTTTTGGAAATAATGATCACATTAGTTGCATAAATTAATTATGTGAAGGAAGAACAAAATTCTTGAAATTGTCCATCATTCATACAATAATAGAAGATTAGACCTTTATTTTACTTTAGTATTTATCATCCTCGATTTAGTATGGTATATCTTATGTTCTAGTTCTAATGTTTTTTTTGTTTTTGTGGATAGCTAGATGAAGTATGTTTTATCAGTTGTCAGCTTCAATTGTTGAAAAATCAATTCGTATCCAATTGTGGCACAATTTTTTTCTTTATTAATTGGACCACCAACATGAACTATTTCACTAGTTTTCAGTTTTGTCTCTCACATTAGAAAGCTCAATAATGAAATTTTACACTTTTGTTGTAACGACCTGATCCCATCATTATGGAAAAGCCAAGGGGGAAAGAATTTGGGCCAGAAAACTTTTGGGTAGTGACTTGGAAATTTCTAGCCTAAGCTAGACTTGGACGAAATCTGAGTCAGGGGAGGTCTAGGGAAATATGGTAATGAACAGGAGATTTAACTATGAATTTTATCACATGAGTGGATAGACAAGATGTTAAGGTGCCCGTACGGTTTTACGGAATCAAATTCGGGCGAGTAGAACTCCCAAAATAATCTTAGCGTGAAAGGGTAGTTTTAAAACGTCAAGGAATGAAGGTGTGTTGCGAAATGGGTGCTTGGAACTCAAATTCCAATTTTCTGTTTTCGTACAAACCGCTGGGGGGGTTAGTTCCGCCAAGGCAGGGCCGCTGTGGCGGGACAGTCGCAACTTATATCGCGGAGAAACCCCAAAAATGTTATTTTCTGCAAAACTTTGTTCATGAAAGCTAAGGGACGACCCAGGGCAGTTTCTTGATAGTTTTCCACGATTTCTAGCGCGAAAGGTAAGATTATTACTTCCCTTATCCATTTTTTGATCCGTAGAACTTAGAATCTTGGGTGATTATCATTGGGGGAGGGTTTTGGCCTGAAGTTAATGTTGGGAAAAGCCGTAATTGAATATTAGAATCTTAGGTTTTGCCATGGATTGATAGTTTGATTATTATCCGGGTAAATTAGGCCTTGTTTATTGATCCTTGTTTTTAGACCAAGAACAAGCTGAAAGAATTCAGAAAGGGAAGACTCAAGTGTCTTAGGAGCAAGCTTGGTTTCGAGGTAGGTGATGGTTTGATTTCCTGTTTATGTGATATATGCTGGTTAATTGCTTCATTGTATGCATGCATGTACGTGAATAAGGAAATGTGAATTAAATCGAATGAAAATGAGTATGTGTGAACGATTGCATGACAAGAACTTATTACTTGATTGTATGACTATGAGTACTGTTCATTATTGTGACTGTGGTTGGGCTAATTGGATCGGGTGTCACATTCTGACACATACATTGGATTGGGAGTCACATTCTGACACATATATTAGACCGAGTGTCATGTTCCGACACATACATTGAATCGAGTATCATGTTCCGACACACTAACAGTTTGGGTGTGGGTTCCATGAGAGAACCACTTGTGATGATTTTGTTTTTGTCTCGTGTCATTTATATTGGGAAATTGTATGTTGCTACTGAAATCATAATTGAACTATGCATTCTGCATATGTGTGTTTACTGTGTTGTAATTGCTTGCGTGTATTTCGCTTAGTGGAATAGCCGCATGATCCTACCGGTACATTGTGGTTGTTTACTTGTACTGCACTTGCTCGTTCTTTATTGAGTACACCGCATCTTCAGGCAACTACTAATAGACCTCAGCTAGGGGATCTTTAATCGAGACTAGATGCAAGGGTGACCTAGTTCTTTCAGGCTACCGATTCACTATTTGTTTAGTCCACTATTTTCGTACTCAGACTCTATAGTTAGATATATTCGTATGTTTGGTTTCGGGGTTGCACCTCTTTTCTCTTATACTTGTTGATTAGTAGAGTTTTGGTACAATGACTTTCAGGTTATATGGGTTGAATTTCAACAATAATTATTTTAGTTTTTTTTGTTAAACTTTCGAAGTTTATGGGAACTCTATATTTCATTAGTCATTTAAACATGGTTCCGTATCTTTAAATGTTTAGTTTTCATTAAGTTGCTTAATTGGGTTGTAGTAATGGTTCTCCCACCGGAGGGTTAGTATGGGTGCCAATCACGGCGGTCTGGGTCATGACAAAGTTAGTATCAGAGCCCTAGATTTGTTGATCTCATTGTACCAAAATGAGTCTTGTAGAGTCTTGCGGAACGGTACGGAGTCATCTATACTTTTCTACGAGAGGCTATAGAACTTTAGTAAATCTCTCTGTCTTCTTCTCCTTTCGTGCTATGACTTGATTCCAATTGGTATCTAGCGATCAAAATTGGTTCTGATCTCTTTCACTCTTCTGTCCACATATGGTTAACACGAGATACAACGACGTCAGGCCTATAGCCCCCATCAATGAACCAGCAGAGGAGTCCTCAATAAGAGGCCGCGGTCAAAGTAGTGGTGGGGGAAGAGGAAGGGACAGAGGCTGAAGAAGGGTAGACCCCGCTAGGGGTGGAACTCCAGTTGATAATGCTCCCAGAGAAGAGGCCCCTCCTGCACCCTACGAAGAGGTGGAATAGAATGTGGAGATCGAAGACGAGGAGAATGTTGGACCAGATGAGGATGCAACTTGATATGAATATTTCTCCTTTACTTGCCCAACATCAACTTCCCCAATATATACTATGTAAGGGAGATGTTGTCTATCATTGTTTTACTGATGATGAGCCAAGATTTTGAAGTTTATTTCTGTTGTTTTGGATGTGAAATGTTATGATATATTTTGGGTACATGTGAGAGAAGTAAGCTGCTTGGTTGCTAGAACATTATATCAGAAGGTGGTAGAGGAACAATTGTTCATGAACTGTATAAGACCTTAATAACTACTCTCGTTGTTTCAAATGTTTGTCTGGTTTTGACTTGACATAGACTTCAAGAAAGTAAATAATTTTTTTGAATCTTATAGCCTTGGATCAAAATAGCACTTGGTCCATTATTTTACTTATTATAACAATTTTTTCGAAATGCAAAATTATATTAATTAGGGAGTAACTCCATGAAAGGAAAATTAATGCATTAGCATCGCTTCCTAAGAGCAGTGTGTCTACCAATTTCACCATAGCGGCCTGTCTTAAACTAATAATAGCGTATGAATAAGTAAATGTCAAGATTGAGTACGCTATTTTAGTTTAGTAATGACTCAAATAGATCATTAACAATAAAAAGTTGTTCAAATAAGAATTTTAGGTTGAAGGTTCATTTTAAATTTGAGTTTAGATAAACCAAAGATTCGTAGAATGTACCAAAATATCCTTTAATATTGTGGTCTGGAACATGTCATGTGAGTTATGACACGCTGAAATTAAGAATTGCCAAAAAAGGGAACAACCATTCTTTTCTTTGAACTTGGTAACTTTGGAAGAAGGCATTATTTTTATAACGGAGAGAGTATTAAAACTACTAAATTTGAAAATGCGAAGAAAACATGAAGGGCTTTAGAAAAAATAACAACATAGATTCCAACATCAAGCTATAAGCTTAGTTGCTCGGACTCTACTTGTGACACGTTGAAATTAAGAATTGCCAAAAAAGGGAAGAGGCATTCTTTTCTTTGAACTTGGTAACTTTGGAAGGAGGCATTCTTTTTATAGCGGAGAGAGTATTAAAACTACTAAAATTGAAAATACGAAGAAAACATGAAGGGCTTTTGAAAAAATAACAACATAGATTCCAACATCAAGCTATAAGCTTAGTTTCTCGGACTCTACTTGTGACACATTGAAATTAAGAATTGCCAAAAAAGGGAAGAGGCATTCTTTTCTTTGAACTTGGTAACTTTGGAAAGAGGCATTGTTTTTATAGCGGATAGAGTATTCAAACTATTAAAATTGATAATACAAAGAAAAAATGAAGTACTTTTCCAAAAATAACAACATAGATTCCAACATCAAGCTATAAGATAAGTTGCTCGAACTCTTCACTTTTGGTGCCACACCCGTGTCGACACGACATGGGTGTGGGATCCATGTCCAATTTGTTCAACCAATTTTGGGAGCTTTGACCAAAATTGATGGGGTAAGTGTGGACAGCTTTAGTGATTGTCTGTAATCAATACAACAGCTAAGGTGAAATTGAAGAAAATGAAATACCTTTTATATATGAATTTCTATGTCACTCATTTTCCGTTAATCTCCTTCCATATTCTCCTCATGTTCTCCTGTAATATCTCATAATTTAGGTTTTCTAACTCTTCTTTTAGATACTTTGATTATTTTTGGCGAATACCTGCACCCGAATCCCTTCATGGATCCATATCCCCGAATCTTAAAATTAGATGATGAAGGATCCAACATCTAGATCCGCACCTGTATCGGACACCCGCACCGAGTTCGAGCAACTTAGGCTATAAGTGTTAAGAAACATACACCGAATTAACAACAAGCAACAACAAAACCAATGAATGTTACATCTTTCTTTCTGTTAGTGTAACACTTCGAAAGCTAGACCCAGAAAAAATTTGCAAAAAACATCTTTAAGCACTGAACCACGGCAGGGTTCACGGACTGTGACAGGGTCCACGGTCCGTCGACTTGCCCGTGGTCATTACTTGGATTCCACCAGGCCCAAATATCAGACCATGGGACCCTTCACAGGTCATGGTCTTGACAACAGACTGTGGTGGCGTCCGTAGGGTCGGGGCAGTAGCCCCCTAGCCATCCCCTTAGACCTCCAAGCCCAAGTGAAGACCACGAGGGCCTCCACGGTCTGTGGTCCCTCACATGGGTCGTGGAGTGGTCCATGAAGGCTATCCAATAGGCCCCTAGCCCTGAGCATCCAGACCTCAGTCCAAGTGAGGTCCACGGGGACCTTCACGGTCTATGGTCCTGCATACGGGCCGTGGTAGGGGCTCGTGGACCAGACCCAAGAAGCCCCGTAGCTCCTGGACCAAGACCACGACCCACTTCACGGTCCATGGTCCCTTTCATGGTCCATGGAAGTGGCCATGGTCAGCCCCGTCTACAACTTAAGTTAGGGGTCTTTTGGACTTTTCCTATTTCGTTGGACCCCTAAACTATGTCGTTTTAACCGTAATCTACGTGGTTTCGATTAGTTTTAGGCTAGAGACGTAACTGGAACATGCCTAAGTCAGATCTTACATCAAAAACTTAGAAAATTAGAGCACCAGAGAGAAGAAAGAAGCGACCAAACCCCACTTCAAGAACGTAGGAAGATTCCATCAATTCCAGCCCTGAAATTGAAAGATTTCTCCATGGAATTTGTTCCCAGGTATGTGGGATTTCACTAGTGGGTTCCTTTCGCCCATTAGGTCCCTAGATTTCAGTCAGATTCTTGATTCTGTATTATCTACTAGACCTAGGATTTCTATAACTTCAGCAAATTATCATGAATTAGTTTGTTACATGTTCCAAATCAGATTATCATGTTATTACTTCATTTTTTGCATGAATTCCAAAACCCTAGTTATGTATTTCTTTAGCTCTTGAATTACACATACTAGCTCAGAAATTTTAGTACTTTAGATATACAGACCTCAGTCTTGAATGCGTCATTATTAGTATATTAATCTGCATTATCAGTTTGCATGTCAGTTTTGAGCTATCTAGTACATTACCAAAATTTCAGTCATAATGTGTTAGTCATTTAATCCATTGGGAGTAGCATAGTACCGAGTTGGACTAGGGTCAGTCATCTATATAGTCCCAGAACTACGAGCCACGTATGTTGTAAGTCCCCTCTGTGGGCATCATTTTAGTATTACTCCAGCATGCCTTTACATCTTTGGTCGCGTGTATTGGGTCCTCTCGATAGGGTGTATACATCGGGCTCCACATTTAGCTCATGTGGTTTTATTATCGATTATTATTAGCTCCCACAGTTCAGTCATACTCAATTGCATTGACCAAATTTCAGTACTATCAGTATTCAGTCTCAGCATAACATAAATTTGGTTATTACATTCAATTAGCCCAGTATTCAGTATCTATATCATGTTCAGATTATACTCTTGCTTTATTGCTAGTTCAGTTATATGTTTATTTCAGCTTTACTCTATCCTGCATGCTCAATTCCTTTCAAGTACTGACGCATAATCTGCACTACATGTTCTCGTGATGTAGGTTCAGGTTCTCAGCCTCCAGATCATGCTTAGATCGGTTCCCGATCTCTAGTTCAACAACATCAGTGGTGAGTCCTCATTCTTCGAGGACAATAGTCGTGTTATCTTTCAGTTTTCATTCTTTTAGTTTCTGTTTTGCTAGACTTAGTTGGAGGCATGTCCCAGCACTTCTAGTCAGTTAGAGGCTATTTTTAGACATAGTTAGATTCAGCTTAGTATTTGAGTTTGATATTTCTCTTGTATTCAACTCTCTGATTTAATATATTCAGTTTTAGTATATGGGTTTTCCCCATCACTTCAGATTTACTAATGATTAGCTTTCGCATCGGTTATTATTGTTCTTAGTATGCTCATGTAGTGCCAGCAGGGTTAGCTTGGGTTCACTTATGATCCTAGGTCTCGTATCTGCGTCTCGGGGGTAGTCTCGGGGTGTGACAAACTTGGTATCAGAGCACTAGGTCTAAGTGTCCTAGGATGTCTGAAAACCCACACTAGGTAGAGTCCTTTTCATGGGTGTGTACTGCGTACCACATCTAATAAGAGGGAGGCTACAAAGCGTATTAGAAAAATCTTCACCTTCTTGTTACTCTTATCGTGTGTAAGGTATGATCTAATTCCATTCTAACACAACATTCTATCTTTCAGATCATGCCTCTTCATAGTGCTAACGCCAGGAATGTGAATGCCATCAACGCAAATGTAGATCCTCCAGTCCTAGATCAAGAAGTTTTGAATGCAGAGTTCCAGAACGCCATTCAGATGTTGGCTCAGAGTGTGGCAAACCAAAACAATCAGCGGGCTCTAGTTCCGGCAAATGCTAATGTTTGGTTAGTTACAGTTAGAGTGCGAGATTTTGTTAGGATGAATCCTCCAGAGTTCTTAGGATCGCATATTGGTGAGGATCCCTAAAACTTCATCGATGAGGTCAAGAAGATCTTTGAAGTGAAGCAGGTAACTGGGAATGATCGGGTTGATTTAGCATCTTACCAACTTAAGGATGTCGCTCATATATGGTATAATCAGTAGAAGGAGAACAGGGGTATAGATGCAGCTCCTATCATATGGGATTGCTTTAGTGAGAACTTTCTGGACAGATTTTTCCTAAGAGAGCTAAGGGAGGCAAAAACTCAAGAATTTATGAACTTAAGGCAAAGTAGCATGACAGCCCAAGAGTATGGACTCAACTTTACCCAACTCTCCAAGTATGCTCCTCACATGGTTGCTGATTCCAAGGCTCAGATGAATAATTTTCTATATGGAGTGTTAGACTTGGTAAAGAAAGAGTGTAGAAATGCTATGTTGCTAGAAAATATGAGCATCTCTAGGCTCATGACTCATGCTCAGCAGGTTGATGGTGATAAGCTTAGGGAACATGCTAAGGAGAAAACGAAGGCTAGGACTGGAAACTATGAGTATTCTCTATAGAAGTCGGGTGGTGGAAATCGCTCGCAGGATCAACAGAAATTTTCAGCTCCAGCACCTTCATCAGCTAGTGCTCCGTCCTCCAAGTTGAGACAAGATCAGAAAGGTAGGGAATTAGGCTCTAAGTCTCAGGGGAGTGATACATGTACCAAAACCTACCCAAATTGCCCTAAGTGTGGTAAGAACCATCTGGGTGAGTGCCTTGCAGGAAAGGAAGAGTGTTTTGGGTGTGGTCAGTTCGGTCACAGGTTGAGGGATTGTCCCTCTAAACAGGGTCAATGAGGCAATACTAATCGAGCCCAGTCTACAACTTCAGCAGCGCGATCAAGTCCCCCAACTCAGCAGGGTAACTCATCTAGTATTGGTGGCGGACAGTGCCAAAATAGGCTTTGTGCTCTTCAGGCTTGCAAGGATCAGGAAGATTCTCCTGATGTAGTAGCTGGTATGTTACGAGTCTTTGATCTCGATGTTTATGCTTTGTTAGATCAAGGGGCTACTCTTTACTTTGTAATTCCTTATATAATAGTTAAGTTTAATGTTAGTCTAGAAACTCTCTCAGAACCCTTCTCAGTCTCTACTCCAGTCGGTGACCCAGTTATAGCTAGACGGGTATACAAAAATTTCCCTATCATAGTCTCTCAAAAGTCACCTTAGCATATCTTGTAGAGTTAGAAATGGTAGACTTCAATGTCATTCTAGGCATGGATTAGTTGCATTCCTATTATGCCATAGTCAATTGTAGAACTAGGATTGTTCGTTTTCAGTTTCTAGACGAACCAATCTTAGAATGGAAGGGTAGTAGCTTAGCTTCTATTGGTCGATTCATTTCTTACATAAAGGCCAGACATATGATCTCTAAGGGTTATGTCTATCATCTAGTTCAAGCTCTGAAACCCCAGCTCTTAAGTCAGTCCCAGTGGTTAATAAGTTTCCAAAAGTTTTTCCAGAAAATCTTCCCGGAGTTTATCCTGAAAGGGAAATCGACTTTGGAATTGATCTCCTTCTAGATACCCACCCTATCTCTATTCCTCTTTACAGGATGGCTCCAGCTGAGCTTAAGGAATTGAAAAATCAGTTGAAAGACCTTCTAGATCCTTTTCATCATACCTAGTATTTCACCATAGGGTGCACCAGTGTTGTTAGTGAAAAAGAAAGATGGTTCTGTCAGAATGTGCATTGACTATAGGCAGTTGAACAAGGTCACAATCAAGAGTAAGTATCATATCCCCAGGATTGATGACTTGTTTGACCAACTTCAGGGTGCTAGTCATTTCTCAAAGATAGACCTCAGATTGGGTTATCACCAGCTCAAGGTCAGAGATAGTGACATTCCGAAGACAGCCTTCAGAACTCGATATGGTCATTATGAATTTGTGGTTATGTCATTTGGACTAACCAATGCTCCTACAACTTTCATGGATTTGATGAACAGAGTGTTCAAGCAGTATTTGGACTTGTTCGTTATTGTCTTTATTGATGATATTCTCATTTACTCTAGGACTGAGGAAGAACATGCGAGTCATTTGAGAGTTTTTCTGCAAACTCTCAAAGATCGCAGTTATTCACCAAATTTAGTAAGTGCTTGTTTTGGTTACAATCAGTTGCTTTCCTTGGGCATATAGTATCCAACGAAGGCATTCGAGTGGATTCCCATAAAATAGAAGCAGTGAAACAATGGCCCAGACATACCTCTCCTACAGATATCAGAAGTTTTTGACGTCTAGCGAGTTATTACAGAAGGTTCGTGGAAGGATTTTCATCCATAGCATCACCATTGACTAGGTTGACTCAGAAGAAGGTCAAGTTTTAGTGGTCAGAAGATTGTGAGAAAAGCTTCACAGAATTGAAAACTAGGTTGACTACAACTCATGTTTTGACTGTACTAGAGGGTTTAGACGGTTATGTTATCTATTGTGATGCGTCTAGAGTCGGCCTAGGTTGTGTGTTGATGCAGCGAGGTAAGGTTATAGCTTATTCTTCCAGACAACTTAAGCTGCATGAGAAGAACTATCTAACTCATGACCTCGAGCTTGCAGCAGTGGTGTTTGCACTCAAGATTTGGAGACACTACTTGTATGGTGTTCATGTAGATGTGTTCACAGACCATAAGAGCCTCCAGTATGTGTTCACCCAGAAATAGTTGAATCTTCACCAGAGAAGATGGCTTGAGCTCCTCAAGGATTATGACATGAGTGTGCATTACCATTCGGGTAAGGCAAATGTAGTAGCAAATGTCTTTAGCAGACTATCTATGGGTAATATAGCACATGTTGAGGAAGAAAGAAAAGAGCTAGCAAACGATGTTCACATGCTTATTCGTTTAGGAGTTCATCTTATGAGCATATCAGATGGTGGTGTGACAGTTCAAAATGGATCAAAATCTTCATTGGTAGTGGAGGTTAAGGAAAACAAAGACAGTGATCTGATATTGCTCAAACTCAAGGGTGCAGTATATCAACAGAGAGTTGAGGTTTTCTCCCAAGGGGGATATAGTGTTCTTCCCTATCAGGGTCGACTATGTGTTCCTAATATGGGTGAGTTGAGACAACAGATTCTTGCAGAAGCCCATAACTCCATGTATTCTATTCATCTAGGGGACACTAAGATGTATCATGATCTGCGGGAAGTCTTTTTGGTGGAATGGCATGAAGAGGGATATAGCAGATTTTGTGGCTAAGTGCCCCAATTGTCAGCAAGTGAAGGTAGAACATCAGAAACCAGGGGGTATGACTCAAGAGATCAACATTCCTACTTGGAAGTGGGAAGTGATTAACATGGATTTCATTACAGGATTACCTCGTACTCGCAAACAACATGAATCCATTTGGGTGATAGTTGACAGAGTTACTAAGTCTTCTCGCTTTTTGGTGGTAAAGACTACAGATTCGGCGGAGGACTATGCCAAGCTTTACATTAATGAGATAGTCAGGTTGCATGGGGTTCCTTTGTCTATCGTCTCAGATAAAGGTCCTCAGTTTACCTCTCATTTCTGGAAGTCATTTCAGAAAGATCTTGGTACTCAGGTTATTCTCAGCACAACATTTCATCCACAGACGGATGGTCAGGCAGAGCGTACCATTTAGACCTTAGAGGACATGTTGAGAGCTTGTGTGATCGAATTCAAGGGTAGTTGGGATGATCGCCTTCCTCTTATAGAGTTCGCCTACAATAATAGCTACCATTGCAACATCCAGATGGCCTCTTATGAGGCATTGTATAGGCGTAGATGTACATCTCCAGTGGGTTGGTTTGAAGTAGGTGAAGAAGCCTTGATAAGGCCAAATTTGGTTCTTGATGTTATAGAGAAAATGCAACTCAATAGAGATAGACTTAAGACAGCCCAGAGTCGCAAGAAGTCTTATGCAGATATAAGGAGAAGGGAACTAGAGTTCCAAGTGGATGATTGGGTCTTCCTGAAGGTTTCACCTATGAAGGGGGTGATGAGATTTGTCAAGAAAGGGAAGCTTAGTCCCAGATATGTAGGCCCTTACCGGATCTTAAAAAGGATTGGTAAAGTGGCTTATGAGTTAGGGTTGCCAGCAGATTTAGCAGCAGTGTATCCAGTCTTCCACGTTTCACTATTGAATAAGTGTGTGGGTGATCCAACATCTGTACTTCCATTAGAGTGTGTGGCAATGAAAGATAGTCTTTCTAATGAGGATGTACCAGTTGAGATTCTTCATCGTCAGGTTAGAAAGTTGAGAAACAAAGAAGTCACTTCAATCAAGGTTTTATGGAGGAGTTAGTCTATAGAGGGAGCAACTTGGGAAGCAGAGCAGCCATGAAGTCTATGTATCCTCACCTCTTTCCTTCCAATTCCACTCTAGCTTGAGGTAATTTCCTCTTCGGTTTTTCAGTCATTCATGCGTAAAATCAGTCTTAATATCATGTTTCTTTAATCTATACTTGCATTTTCAGCGTATTTGCAAGTTTTTGGAACTTAGTTCAGTCAGAAATGAGTTTCCAGTATTTAATGGTAAGGTTGCAGCTCATCCCCTCCATTTCAGCTAGTTTGGTCTTCATTCGAGGACGACTGATCCCAAGGGGAAGATATTGTAACACCTCAAAAGCTAGACTCAGAAAAAAATTGCAGAAAACTTCCTGAATCAGTGAACCACATCGGGGTTCACGGACCGTTACAGGGTCCACAGTCTGTGGACCTGCCCGTGGTCATGACTTCGATTCCACCAGGACCAGACATCAGACCATAGGACCCTTCACAGGTGATGGTCTTGATGACGGACCGTGGTGGCGTTCGTAGGATCGGGGCAGTAGTCCCCTAGTCAGCCCCTTAGGCCTCCATGCCCAAGTGAAGACCACGAGGCCTTCACGGTCTGTGGTCTCTCACACGGGTCGCGGAATGGTCCGTGAAGGCTATCTAGTAGGACCCTAGCCCTGAGCCTCCATACCTCAACCCAAGTGAGGAACACGGGGACCTTCACGATATGTGGTCGTCCACACGGGCCGTGGTAGGGGCTCGTGGACCAAACCCCAGAAACCCCCCAGCTCCTGTACCAAGACCACGACCCACTTCACGGTCTGTAGTGCCTTTCACGGTCCATGGAAGTGGCCATGGGGAGCCCTATCTGCAACTTAAGTCAGGGGTCTTTTGGTCTTTTCCTATTTCGTTGGACCACTAAACTATGTCATTTTAACCTTAAATTATGTTGTTTTGATTAGTTTTAGCTTAGAAACATAACTAGATCTTACCTAAGTTCGATATTTCATCAAAAACATAGAAAATTAGAGCGCTAGAGAGAAGAAAGAGGCGACCAAACCCAGTTCAAGAACGCAACAAGATTCCATCAATTCCATCCCCGAAATCGAAAGATTTCTCCGTGGAATTTGTCACAAGGTATGTGGGATTTCACTAGTCGGATCCTTTCGCCCATTAGGTCCTTAGATTTCTGTCAGATTCTTGATTCCCTATTATCAACTAGACCTAGGGTTTCTAGAACTTCAGCAGATTATCAAGAATTAGTTAGTTACATGTTCCAAATTAGATTATCATGTTATTACTTCGTTTCTTGCATGAATACCAGAACCCTAGTTATGTATTTATTTTGTTCCTAAATTACACATACTAGGTCAGATATTTTTAGTATTTCAGATATATAGACCTTAGTCTTGAATGTGTCATTATCAGTATATTAATGTGCATTCTCAGTTTGCATGTCAGTTTTGAGCTATCTAGTATATTACATAAATTTCAGTCATAATGTGTTAGTAATTTAATCCATTGGGAGTAGCATAATAACAAGTTGGACTAGGGTCAATCACCTATATAGTCCCGAACTACAAGCCACGTAGATTGCAAGTCCCCTATGTGGGCATCATTTTAGTGATCACACTAGCGTACCTCTACACCTTTGGCCGGGTGTATTGGGTTCTATCGATGGGGCATATACATCGAACTCCACATTTAGCTCATGTGGTTTTATTATCGGTTATTATTAGCTCCCACAATTCAGTCAGACTCCATTGCATTGACCACATTTCTGTACTGTCAGTATTCAGTCTCAGCATGTTATAAATTTGGTCATTGCGCTTAGTTAACCCAATATTCAGTATCTATATCATGTTCAGATTATATTCTTTCTTTATTGCTTGTTCAGTTATATTTTTATTTCAACTTTACTCTATCATGCATGCTCATTACCTTTCATGTACTACCGCATACTTTGCGCTACATCTTCTCGTGATGTAGGCTCAGGTTCTCAGCATCCAGATCACGCTTAGATAGGTTCCCAATCTCCATTTCAGCAACATCAGTGGTGAGTCCTCCTTCTTCGAGGACAATTGTCGTGTTATGTTTCTGTTTTCATTCTTTTAGTTTCAATTTTACTAGACTTAGCTGGAGCAAGTCCCATCACTTCTAGTCAGTTAGAGGCTATTTTCAGACATAGTTAGATTCAGCTTAGTATTTGAGTTTGATATTTCTCTTGTAGTAAACTCTTTGAATTGATATATTCAGTTTTAGTATATGGGTTTTCCCCATCACTTCAGATTTACTTATGATTAGCTTCTGCATCAGTTATTATTATTCTTAGTATGCTCATATCATGCTAGCAGGGTTAGCTTGGGGTCACTTATGATCCTAGTTCCCGTGTCTGTGTCTCAGGGGTTGTCTCGGGGAGTGACAGTTAGGTCTTGGTCAAATATAAAGGACCAGGGATCTTATTCACGTATCTGAGTGGTGGCAATTTGTTTTGGTGTTAAGCATGCAGGGACTTGAAGGCTAAAATATTTACAGATGTTTCTGAATAGGGAGTCTAAACTTTATGAGATACTGACAAGATGCTTCCTTATGTTAGATTTGCTCAATGTGAAATAAGTGTTGATGTCTGATGTCTCCAATTAGATGAATAACTTAGAATAAAGAATGGGGTTGTAATGAGCAAGATATATTTTGATGCTCAAATAAGATAAGAATTTACTGGACTGATAATCAACTGAATATATAAGACAATACCAAAGCCTTCTATCTACTATTATATGACCTTCTCGAAATGCTTTTTTTAGGGCTCTAATAAACTTCTTTCTCAGGACTTGTACTATTGTTTCTTTGACATTCCGCAACTTCTATGAGAAGGTAATAACCTAAAGTTCTCTTCCCTTGATAGTTATTAGCATATTTTGACTAACGTCCACGATGCTGCTAATATTTCGTATAAGGTGAGTTTTTGGGACCTGAATTATGTCACCTTGTTAGTGGGTAGGTGGTTTACGATGTTATCTTTCATGTGGGTTGTATAGAAGGAGAGGGAGAGAGTTTTTGAAGGGATAAATATTGATTTTGTAAATGTAAGGATTATCCTTTTTATCTCTAGTTTCTTTTTTGGTGCACCTATGAGGTCCCTGCTTGTATAGACTATTGAATGTCTTTTGTAGAGGACCATATTTTTGTATAGGTTCTCTATTTCTTGGTATACGGCTTATATACGGGATTTTCCTCAATCTAACAAATTATTTAACCTTATCAAAAAAATTGGTCGGTGCTTTGTGAAGTACCAACTTAGAAAACATTTACTAACAACCCATCTTTTGTGGCCTACCAATGGACTCATGACTTCCATGCACTGAGTCATCAAATGAAGCACGTTGACAAGACCGAAGCCTACATGCATGGGCCTATCCCACAAAGTCCTACAAATGAAGACTCGGGCTGGACTTTCTAGTTCATTTTATCTTATTGGAGAGAATATATTCTCCACTTCTCCTTAGCTTTCCACATTTTTAAATGCCAAACTTAGATGTTTAAGTCAAATAAAGAACACCATCTCCATGCCTTTATGCATATATGGTGATTTTGAATAGAATTTGTTCTAAAAAGTTATCTGTCTCTTACTTTTTGTTTATGTACATTCTATTATCTCATGATTTCTTTGTATGTTAGATACTTCTCCAATACGAAAGGCATAGGACACAAAACAAAGAGCTTCAACTTCCTATTGCTCCTCCTCCTGGTTTTTCTGGTGTTGACAATCAGGTAACGATGTGTTTACATTGTGGTTATGTGATTTATGGGGAATCCTATTACCCTAAGTAGTTAGAATCATCGACGTATTCTGACATTGCTCAAGTTCTCAAAGTTGATTATGGATATCCTTCTTTAGTTGACTTCGACTGAAATTAGTATGGCCTTACTTTGGGATAAGGGCCACTAGGAAAATACTTTTTTAAAGTAAGAGTAACTTGATTTAAGATTGGCCATATATGGTTGTGCCCATGTGTAGCTTAAGTTTCTATTTGTTATTGTACACAATGTATAGCTTATTTTTTTTAAAAAAAAAAAAACTAACTCCAACAGGCATATGGTCGACTATTTTAAAGGAAAGGAACAATAATTGCTTTGAAAACATAGCTAACTCAATTCAGATTGCATACTTTTTCTTTCTTTTGGTGTAAACTGTAAAGAGGAATTTGTAAATGAAGCATAATCAATTCTTAGTTTCTTACAATACCTATAAGAATTGGATATGGATTATTTTTTCTCACTTGTATTTACTACAACCCTTCTTCGCATATCTAGGCATTCACTCCAAAGCTTCTATCAATGGAACATTGATGGAAAGATGTTTCAACATAGTAATAAACCTGTTATATTTCCCTTCTTCATTCTTCTTTACCAACCTCTGTGGGAATGGAGGTGGAGGTCTAGGCATGGGGACAACTTTTTGGGTTATCTCCGCTTCCTTCTCTGTAGCATTCTTTGACTCTCCAGTAACCTCAATCTCATAGGTGGATCAATGGACTGCTTACCCCCTCGAGTAGTGACTGCCATACAATTCCCATCATTCTTCGAATTCTTGATGGTGTTACTAAGAAGTGTGCCAGGATGACGTAAGTTGACTGTAGTGGACAACTAATTCATCTGCTGCTCAAGTTTCTTGATCGACACTGCGTGGGCATCAACTTTTTAATAGATTCAAGACAAGTTGTTTCACATCTGTTTCAAATTCTCATCAGTCGAATCAAATCTCTTCATCATCTTCTGCAACATATCCTCAATCCGTGATATACTACCCCCAGCTTCCCTATTGCCAGATTCCCAATTTTGTGGAGGGACATAAGGCCCAACTCTATCGTTCATTTTTCCATAGTTGTTTCGGTTGCAGTTGTTGTCGCGATTGTAGTTCCCATCCCAGACATATTGACCCTCTCGATAGTAGCTACCATAGTTCCAACCTTAGTTTCCTTGACCTTGGCGCCAATTATCCGAATTGGAACCTTGGGTGTTGGCTCGGAAATTCCCCGTCTAATCATTCACCAAGTACGCATCCTCCTCATAGAAACATTCCTCCTCCGGTGGTGGTGGAGTCCTCATCAAGTAATTCACTGCATTTACCTTTTCGGGACCTTCGCTTACATGCTTCAATACCAACCCAAGTTTTGTCCTTACCTGCGCCATCTCCTCACAAATGTCATCGGCAAATTGACTAGGTGCAGCTTGAACTGCAAATGTGCTTCTTCCAGTGTTAGACTTTTGAGTGCTCCATGCTTTATTGTTTTGGAAAATCATCTCCAGTTTCTCAGCGATCTCCTCAAAAGTACACTCACCATATGATCCTCCAGCGATAGTATCAAGCACAACCTTATTGTTGTCATCTTGACCTCTGTAGAAATACTCCTTTAGTGACTCATCATCAATGTGGTGGTTCGCAACACTTCTAATGAATGCAGTGAACCTTTCCCACGAACTACTCACAAGCTCTCTAGGTAGTGCCACGAAGTTGTTGAGTTTATCTTTGTGGTTCAACGTCTTTGACAACGGAAAGTACTTGGCCATGAACACCTTGTGCAATTGGTCCCATATATGGATAGAGTTGTACGGGAGCTCAGAAAACCATACAGCAGCATCTCCGGTCAATGATAGAGGGAAGACTCTCAACCCTATGATGTTTATATCCAACTCCGGTCGCCCTACACAACTCTTACAAACACTCCTCAACTTGGCCATATGCCCATGCGGATCTTTCGAAGCCATACCAAAAAACAAACCTCTTGTTGTAAGCATCTGCATCAAACTACTAGTCACCACGAATGTATGCCCCAGCGGTAGTGGGGGGAGGACAATGGGTTCTTCAGATTAAACAATATTAAACTCGACGTTGTAGTTATCTTACAACTTTGGTTATGACGGAATTTGCACCCTCAATGCATCTCCAAGTAGATTATCACCATGAACCTGAGCATTCTCATTGACAACCTCAGTAGGCTGCAACTCAACTCCATCACCTAGATTCCCACCGATTGGATTGACTTGGACCTCTTGATTATTCATTCTTCTAAAAAATCTGGTTAACTCTGGATCGTATGGGGTCAATGGTTCGCCTTGACTCCCTGTACTTGGCATACACTAGAGTAGAAACTTGTAGAAAACAAAAAAAAAAGTATAATTACAAAATAATTGACTAAAGTATAATAATGTAGTTAAACTTAATCTAAAAGCATTATTCCCCGGCAGCGGTGCCAAAATTTGATATGCTCAAATTACACCTCCCTAAAGAAGTATAGGCAATCGTTGTCAAATAAAGAACCCAACTTGTAGGTTGGGGTTGATCCCACAAGGAATATGGTTTAGACCTAAACTTAACTTACGATTATATTTGTTTTGTCAACTTATTTCCGAGACAAGTACGTAAAGGGGGGAGGGGGGGTTTGTGTAACAAATAACTGATTGTAGTCAAGTAACAAGTGAGCAAGATTTGAACTTTGTTGTTATCAATGAGATAGAGAAACTAAGGTGTATGTGTTCCCCATAAGCTCTTAACGCAGTAATCCTAATAATAGTAACCCTTTCCTAGTGTATAACATGCTAAGTGGTAAGTTATGTATCCCTAAGTGCTTGGTCCACCAAATAGGAAATTTCACCCCGCACCTTGGTCCGGCTACGTGTGTATAATTTACTAACCCTTACCTTTACCTCAGATTAGACATCACATCAATGTATGACTTAGTTTTCACCGTCGCACCAATTCACATTAGACTATTAGATAGTATCACACTAAATCTCTGTTGATAATTCTTTTCTTATTAACTACCTCCTTGGTTCGGTAAGTAGGAACAAGGAGAGTTCTAACGTTGGACACCATTAAAAAAACTTCTAAACGAAAGAATTATCAATGCATGCACCGACACTAGTCAAGAATTACTTAGTTATTATTCATACTTTGTTAATCGCTCATGGTTCCCACAATCCTAGTTGTGGATTTAGTTACTCATGTTTGTAAGAACACAATTCATAATTATAGAAGAAGAATTCATGAACTTACGTATTGAGTAGAAGAAAACTGTAATATCCAATTCAAAGCAAAAATCTTATAATCCGAAATTAGGAAATCAAATTGCCAAAAGTTTGCAAGTTAATTCCCAAAAAAATACCAAGAAGTAAAAGTTAACAATAATGTCTAACCCCCAAAAACGAGGTTTACATACCCTATTTATAGAAAAACTTGTCCTAAACAAAAAGGAAATGAAATAAGGAAAAAAATTGCTAGACGAGGCTTCGATCGACGAGACTGACCTACGGACGGTGGATCGACCTACGGTCTGTAGGTCCCTTCCGTAGCTCAAGACTTAGACTTTTTCTCAGTAGCTGGGACCTTCAACTTTCAGACACAAACGACGGACACGTGCAGTACGGACCATAGGCTGACCTAGGATCCGTGCATCCCCTTCCGTGGCACCACACTTGGAACTTTTCCTCAAGTACTGGAACTCAAAATCTTTGACACAAACGACGGAGGTGCAGGACGTCCCGTGGGTGGACCTATGCTCCATCAATAGCTTCCGTAGTTCCACACTTGGTCAAGACTTCCCTGAGGCTCCATCTATGCCACCCACCTATGGAGCGTGACTGGACCTACGGTCCGTAGGTCACTTTCGTAGGTGGCTCCTTCTGCAGGTTTTCAGATGTCATCTTTCTCGACCTCATCCAAGCCTATTTCCTGCAAATATAACACAAAAAACATTAATTCTAATACAAAATGGCCCTAGACACACAGAACTCTTAAGTGAAATGTATGAAAAATATCGTAAACTCACGTTATATCACCGTCCAAACCTTCCTAGCGCAATGGGGGCGCGTCGCTTCAGAATCCCCCATGGAAAGCTGACAAACTTTTCCTCTCGTTTTCAAACCTTAATTCGATTAATTTCGATTCTTTTTCTCAACATCTCTTTAGATTCGTGTACCCAAAACATATACACAATAATCTAACTCAAACCAACTCTAATAATTGGCATTAAACTTTCAAGAACTCCTCAATCTCATCCCAAGTTCAAGAACGAAAGCAATTCAAGAACACAACTCAAGAACATCAAATTCTCAATCTTTTTAGGACGAAAATACACTAAATTAAACATGTTTGGCACGTGGGTGAATGAACCCAATGCTATGTGAACTCACATACCTCGTAGGATTGAATCCTTGGCGAAAATCCAAAATCAATTCTTCAAGAAATCGACGATTCTAGACCTTTTCTTCTCCTTTCTCCTCTTGAGTCCTTTCTCCAAAAATCCTAGCATGATTTTGAAATTGTATAACTGAACCCATTCAGTTTAGACCCTAATTAATTCGATAAAACCAATTAAACCAATTGGGTATAGAAAAGGCCAAAATACCCTTTTAAAATCCAGTTGTCTTTCCTTATCTAGACAGCCGCCCGACTTCAAATGGGAATATCTCCCTCATACGAACTTGAAAATGAGAAAACTCGATGGCGTTGGGAAGATAATTCAAAGATATTTTCTACGGTATCTTATAGCACACCAAACTCATCCTGAGCTAGGAGTTGGTCATTTGAATTTGACCCAAAACTCATACTTAGCTTAACTTTGTCAAACTTTCTGTATTTGATTATTTCAAAAAATGGTTTCTCTCTAATTCTAAGTCTTTCTAGTAGCGGGGTGTTACAAGTGTGATAAATAGTGCAACATTCACATACATACATGCATTACAATGAAGCATTTACTAGCATATATTACATAAACATGAAATCACAACCATCACCTACCTTGAACCCAAGCTTGAATCCCCCATAGGCACTTGAATCTTCCCTTTTTGGATTCTTTCCACTTGTTCGTGGTCTAAAAACATACAATTAATGCAAGGATCAATAAACGAGGCCTAATTACCTGGGTTATAATCAATATTATCAACCCTAGGCCAATCACATGATCCCAATAACCAATTTAGGGCTTTTTCCACCATTAATTACTTGTCAAAACCTTCCCCCCAATAATACTTACCCAAGAATATTAGTTCTACGGATCGAAAAATGGATTCGGGGGATGAAATCCTTACCGTTAGCACCAAAAGTCGTGGAAAACCTTCAAGAAATTACCTGGGGTCGTTCCTTAGCTCTCAAAGACAAAACTTGCAGAATAATGACATTTTTGGGGTTTATTTCCGACTTAAGTCGTGACTGTCCCGCCAGAGCGGACCTAATCCCGCTATAGTGGCCTCGCCCTGGCAGGAATAATCCTTCCTTGGTGGCTTACACGGAGACATAGAGTTAATTAAAGAGTTTCAAACCCCCATTTCACAACGCACCTTCCATCCCTGACACTCAGAAAATACCCATTCACGCTAAGATCAGTTTCGCGAGTTCTACTCGCCCAAATTCGATTCCGTAAAGTCATACGGTTTCCTTAAAGTCTTAGCTATCTACTCATGTGGTCAAATTCATAATTAGATCTTTCATTTGTTACCAGATTTCCCTAGACCTCACTGACTCTGAATTTGTCCAAATCTGGACTAGGTTGGGAAATTTCAAGTTACTACCAAAAAAGTTTTCTGGCCCAAATTCTTTCACCATTTGTTTTTCCCTAACGACGGAATCAGGTCGTTACAATAAATACCAATTTACCCATCACTCGTCCCCAAGTGATCAACTAGGAAAGACTGGCTAAAGTAAGGGTAGAGTAGTATATCAATCGTCGAATAGCTGGGGATACTTATCTTAGATGTCCTTCTCGGTTTCCAAGTAGTTTCCTCAACCGGACAATGCTCCCATTGAACCTTCACAGACTTTATCTCCTTGGTCCTCAACTTGTGGCTATTGCGATCAAGAATTGCAACCGGTTCCTTCTCATACTGAAGGTCTTGGTTTAACAAAACTGAGTCCCACTTTTTGAGGTAATCTTCGTCCCCAAACCAACCAATTGAATACATACACATCCCCCATACAATGCCTCAATGAAGTCATCTCAATACTTGAGTGATAATTATTATTGTATGTAAACTTAACTAACAACAAAAGCAATTCCCAATAACCACCAAAGTTGGGCATACCCACGTCTGCAACATGTTATCAAGAACCTTGACATAATGATACAGACGAATACTTTCCCACAAAAGCATGACAAAATTCTAAATCAATACTCGCTATAATTAGAAGTGCACTTGAACCAACAAATTGTCACGACCCAGACCGTCTTGATTTGCACCCACAGTAACCCTTCGGTGGGAGAACTATTACTACAACACAACTAACCAAATTACTACGCATTTAAAGATACAGCAGTAGGTTTAAATGCAAAAATAAAGTAGAGTTCCCATAAACTCCAAAAGTCTAACAAATAATTTGCGGAAATAATGCCTAGAACCTGAAAGTCAATGTACCAAAACTCTAAAGTTCAACAAGTCTAAGGAAAATGGATACAACGTAAACTAAACATATGAATATCTAATGTGCTAATCTAAGTCTAAATAACATGGACTAAGTAAAAAGAGAACTCATGGTATCCTGGAAGAACTGGCTCATCCTCGAATTCGATTGATCACTGATCTTCTAAATGAGGTCTGTTAGTAGCCGGCTGAAGATGCCCTGTACTCAACAAAGAAAGAGAAAGTGTAGTATCAGCACACAACCACAGTGTACTGGTAGGATCAAGCGACTATCCCACCAGGTGCAATATAAGCAGGTAATTACAACATTATAAACATGCATACACCGAACATATACAATAGCAATATCATTTCAGGATCAATGTACAATTCCACATTCTCAACAATAAGTGTATGTATAACAAGTCATTGGTCCTCTCACGGAACCCATACCCAAATAATTAGTGTACCGGATTGTGGCACCTATTCCAAGTTATTGTGTCGGATTGTGACACCCGTTCCAATGTTTATGTCAGTACGTGATATCTGATCCCAGTTAGTGTGTCGGATCGTGACACCCGCTCCAATCAACATACCATAATCACAATCACAATGTACATTCTCACAATCATACAATTAAGAGGTGATTCACGACATATAGTTATTCGCTCATACTCATTATGATTAGTGTGATCAATAATGCAACATTTGCTTACATACATGCAATATAATGAACCAAGTACAAACATATATCACACAACATGAAATCACAACCATCACCTACCTCGAACAAAACTTGAATCCCATAAGAAACTTGATTCTTCCCTTTCCGGATTCTTTTCGCTTGTTCCTGGTCTACAAACAATCATAATAATGTGATGATCAATAAACAAGACTTAATTACCCAGATTATAATCAACAAGATCAACCCTAGGCCAAACCCTTGATCCCCATACCCAAGTTAGGAATTTTTCCACCATAAATCTCATATCAAATCCCTTTCCTATCGATAATTACCCAAGAAACTAAGTTCTACGAATAGAAAGATGGATTTAGGGAGTGGAATCCTTACCTTTAGCACCAAAAGTCGTGGAAAACCTTCAAGAAAACATATGGGGTCGTTCCTTAGCTCTCAAATTCAAAACGTCCATAATAACAACATTTTTGGGTTTTAATACCGACTTAATTCGCGATTGTCCAGCTATGGCGGCCCAATCCCGCTACAGCAGCCCCGTCCTTGCGGCACTTATCCCGTCGTAGCGGCTTGCACAGAAACAGAGAGATAATTTAAGAGTTCCAAAACCCCATTTCACAACACACCTTCATCCCATGACACTCAAAAAATGCCCGTTCAC
>JAJONQ010000614.1:0-44692 GCA_036250385.1 Solanum microdontum
TAGTGTTCTCTTATGATTATGATGATTATGACTTATGTATGTTGAAGCTATGTTATGTATGATCATTATGAATATGGTAAGTTACGATGAAATATGATCTTATGAATGTATGCATGAAGTAGGTTGCTTAATGTGATACTTGGCTTTGAATAGAGTTATGGGGTTTTATTCTTTGCATTGCACTAGTATTGCTTGGGTTTTCTACATGTTGGGATGATATTATGTTGGATTGGAATATGATGCTTAATTTGTATGCATAGTGGATTTACTTGGTAAAAAGCATGTTTTGAATAAATGTCCTTTTATGCATGTTTCAATGATTTTTATGCATAGTAGCCATACTAAGTACTTGTGTTGTACTAACCCATATTTTCTTCCTTTTTCCCAAACATTTAGGTTCGGGCCATTGAGGATTCAAGCTTACTTCTCAAGACACTTGGAGTTGCTTCCTCAAGTTGGTGAGTCCTCGAGTCCGAGGACAAGACCCTATGATCTAGCTTCTATGTTTAGTTCTTTGCTTATGTTGAAAGACATTGTTTTAATTCCTCTTTTCAAGACTTCTTATTGATGTAAGGGCTAAGCCCCATTTTCGATACTTCTATGTCTAGATGGTGCATTGTGATGAAGTTAGATTCTATTTTTTCATATATGAAGTGAAGTTGAACTTCCACAGTAAAAGTTTTAAATTTTCTGTGATTTTATTCTATGATACATGTTATGACGAATATTAAGGGATTGTATAAGACCTCTTCGAGGTCGAATACGCCGGTAACGACTAGGGGGTGCTCTCGGGTCGTTACATAAAGTTAGTCACACAATCTCTACACATATCTTCCAAAGTTTAAATAGTCCATTTGGCTTGACCATCGGTCTGAGGATTAAAATCTATACTAAGCTTCACTTCAGTATCAAGACCCTTTTGAAATGATCTCAAAAAGTCAGAACTGAATTGAGTACATTTGTCTGAAATGATGGATAAAGACACTCCATGCAACTTTAACATCTCCTGAATATAGAGCCTAGCATAGTCCTTGGCTTAAAATGAGGTTTTCACGAGAACAAAATGAATTGACTTAGTCAGTCGATCTACAATAACCCTAATAGAATCATATTGTCAACGAGCACGAGGTAAACCCATAATGAGGCACATATTAAAATCTTCCCACTTTTAATAAGAATGTTGATTTCTTGAGCCAAACCTTCCAGCTTCTGATGCTCAATTTTCACTTGTTTGCAATTTGGATACTTAGCCACAAATTTATAAATAGTTTTATTCAACCCATTCCACCAATAGACCTTATGTAGATCATGATATGTCTTGATGGATCTCGAGTGAATAGAATAATAAAGAATGTGTGCTTCTGATAAAATATGTTGCCTTAACTAATCAACATCTTGAACACATAAATGACCTTGTTAACGAAGCACACCATCTCCCCCTTGGGATAAAGCCTCAATAGAATTTTCCAAAACAGTTTTTGCAACTCAATCAAAGTCGGGTCGTTATTTATCTTTGCCTTAATATCTGACATAAGTAATGATTTTGAAGAATTTTTCACAATGATACTACCATCATCAGAATGTACAAAGCAAACACCCAAATGAGCTAGTCTATGAATATCACAAACCAACTCTTTCTTATCGTCCTCAATGTGAGAAACACTATTCATAGACAATTAATTAAGAGCATCGTCAACCATATTTGCCTTACCTACAAGAAAGCTCATATCATAGTCTTTCAACAATTAAAACCATCTCTCTTAGAAAAAATTCAAATCCTTTTGCTGAAGGACATATTGAAAACTCTTATAATCAGTGAACATGTCCACATGAACACCATAAAGCAAGTGTATCCATATCTTCAAAGAAAACACCACCTCCACCAACTTCAAAGCAATAGTAGACTCGTATTCTTATGAACCGTTAGTTTCCTAGAAGCATAAGATATAACCTTACCATGTTGCATAAAGAAAAACCACGACCAACCCTTGAGGCATTACAATATAAAACAAAACCATTTGATTCTCATCGTAAGGCCAAAACTGAGGCTGAAGTGAGTCGAGTCTTCAAATCTTGGAAAATTTTCTCACAAGCTTTTGACCATTGAAATATTATCATTTTTCTGAGTCACTGTACTCAAAGGCAAAGAAATAGAAGAAACTTCCTCTACAAACTTTTGATAGAAATTGTCAAAACCTATAAAACACTGAATATCTAAAGGGAAAAGATGTTTGGGCAACTTCTTAATTGCCACAATTTTCTTAGAATCAACCTGAATATCTTCATCGGAAATTATTTGGCCAAGAAATGCAACTGACCTCAACCAAAACTCACACTTATTGAACTTAAAAAACAACAACGAACCTTGAAAACTTGCAAGACAATCATTAGATGATTTGCATGCTCATCCTCATACTGAGAATAGATTAATATATCATCAGTAAACATGATCATGAACATATCAAGGTATTTCTGGATCACTCTATTCATCAAATACATAAAATCAGCATGAGTATTTGTTAGTCGATAAAACATAAGTATAAATTCATATTCACCATCGAGTGTTAAAGGATGTCTTCTGAATGTCACATTAACTTACTCTCAACTGATGATAACCTGATCAAAGGTCAATCTTTAAGAAGAAACTAGTACCCAAAAGCTGATCTAACAAGTCATAGATCATAGAAAAGTGGTACTTATTCTTGATGGTGACCTTGTTCAATTGCTGATAATGAATAGATACACTAAGAGAACCATCTTTCTTTTTAAAAAAAACATGGTAGCACCCCATGGAATAATACTCAGCCTAATGAAACCCTTATCCAAAAGGTCTTTTAACTGATTTGTTAACTCTTTCAGTTCTTCCGAGGCCATTATGTAAGGAGTAATAGAGACATGCGACATATCTAGAAGAAGGTCAATTCCAAAGTCTATCTTTGGGAGGAACACAAACACTCCCAGAAACTCATTAACAACTGGATGGACTCAAGAGTAGGGGTTACAAAATCCATATCTATAACCCGTACTAGATGATAAATAAAACCCTTAGAAATAAGCTTTGTAGCTTTAAGGCATGAGATAAACCAACTTCTAGGAGCGAAATAACTACCTTTCTACTCTAAGAGTGGTTCATTCAGAAACTAAAACTTAACCACTTGGGCTCTATCGTGAATAAAGGCATAACAATCATGAAGCCAATTCATACAAAGAATGACTTCAAAATCAATCATGTCTAACTCTACCAGATCAACTAAGGTGACTTAATGAAAAACTAAGACTAGGTTACTTCTGTAGATATGTTTAGCAACAGTAGAATTACCCACACGAGTACAGACTTATAAAGGTTCTAGAAGGATTTTAGAATTCACATCAAACTTCATAGCTACATATTGAGACATAAAACAAAATATAGCACCCAAATCAAGCAACAAATAAACATCAAACTGAAAGACTCGTAATACAAGAGTGATGATATATGGGGAACCCTCCTAATTATGATGAGTTTGAAGAGCATAAAACATGTTATGATGTTGACCTCAAGAACTAGATGAAGTACCCTGCTGAGTTGAGCAACCTAAAGAAGCACTAGGATGAGTGTGATGGCCATACCTACCCTTTCTAGCAAAAAAATGGAAATTTCTTATGTGACCAACCTTACAACAACCATAACATCCATCGGTGCAAGCTAAGCATCTCCCCAGATGACTCTTGACACCGTTTTAGCAAATGGGGAATGTCTGACCACTAGAAGTACTTAGTTAAGGCTTAGGGTTAGACATACTATCATTATTGAACCTCTGAATGGGAGAAATAGATGTAGCCATAGAACTTCTAGTAGAACTGAGAATGATGACCACCAAACCTCTAATGAGAGTAGTCACCACTATTAGTCTGTACCCTCTTAGTCTCCCTAGAACTCCTCTTAAGCTTTTCTTTCTCGATCTATTGAGCATGAGTCATCGATCTAGAAATGTCTATATCCTTCATCAGAATGACTGTTCACAGTCTTTCACAACCATTTTTGAGACACTAGAAAAAAACATACTCTTTCAACCTCTAGAATCCACCAACATTGTCAAAGCATACTTAAACAATTGAGTGAACTGCAAAGCGTATTCCTTCACACTCATATTACCTTACCTTATGTTGTGAAATCTTGAACCTTATCCTCTCTCTTCTCAAGAGGGAATAATTTATTAAGGAAGCACCCTCGAACTTGTTCCAATCCAACTAATCCGCATCAATATCTTTTTTTTACTTTCATTGGTTGAACCACACATGAGAAACCCCTTTCAATTGGTAAAAAAACTAATTCTTCCTTTTAAACCAATGACACATTCATGATGCCACAATCTTTTGAATTCCCTTGATAATCTCTTGTGGATATTCATTTACTTTCGAACCATGAAATACCAAAGGATTATACTTGTGATGTTTTGAACTCTAGTCGCTGCCATACCAAAATTTGGGTTCACGGGAGCTATAACCTCATAGTTAGCTTTCACTGTTATGTCATGGGCCAACACTTGCAGAGTAGCTCTAAATTCAACATGTGAGACTTGCTCGGCCAAAAAATCGATCGGAGTTCCACATTCAAATTTCTTCTGACAGGAGATATTTTTGGATGCATGTTCTGACAAAGCATAGAAAATGACTTAGGAGGAAGAATTTATTGAGTTCAACTCTATCACATGACTTAAGAGTGATGATAAAATTTAAGTTTCTTAAACGTCTCATGGCCTCCTATTAATAAATGTGGCACACTTTAAAACCATGAATAACATTCTACTAAATGCATCTTGTCAGACACCCTAATACACCTGAACCTGATGCTTTAAAAGCTAAGTTTTTTATGACCTAAGACTACCCCTAGACGTGACATGGTGAATAGATTCATGAAATACTATAAACAAAACACAAGGCATAGTTCGACACTAGGATAAAACCATAACTGAAAGAATCATGGAAGTACAATACAAGTATCAAAAGCTCAACTCAATACGATACCAAAATTATATGCATTCAATTTCATAGAAGTATGCTTGATACTTTATCTAAAAGCATAGTTGATTCACACATTATTCAAAAATATGATCAAATCTTACATAATAAGATCAATAATGATAAATAAAACTCTATTCAACTGAACCCACCAGAAAATATTGAAACCCTAGAATTTGGGCAAGAAGCATAAATGGAGAATTGAGGGGGTAGGGGTGGGGTTAGATTCAATGGGTGTAGCAGAACCCGTTAATGAATTTTCCATATACCTTGGTGAAATCCTAATTTAGAATCTAGAAAGGAGACTTGAACTTAAAGAAACCCTTGAATCACCTTGGGGGAAACTTGTAAAAAAATACTTTAGAGAGGTTTGGGGTTTTGAGAGAAATGAGAGTGAATATGGTGGTTAGGGTCTTAGGAGAATCATTTATAGTCTTAAAAATAGTCTTAAATTGATGTAGTATAGAAATTAAAAGAGTATGACAAGACCTAAATATCCTTGCATAAAAACTGTCCAATCACCCTTAAGACACCTTGCACAGATCGTGAACCCTTCTACGGTTTGTGGAGTCATACATAGAAACGAGGGGATAAAATCTTAACTTCTGAAGCTAGCTTCCACAACCTCTTTCCATAGGCTGTCAAACCATCGACTGTCCGTGGAGTCTCCTATGCAACATCTCTTAGCAAAATACCTGAGGCCTTAGTGGTATGGTTTATCAAAACTTCCACGTTACTAAGATCCAACAACGATCCGCGCTGTCCTATTATGAACCACTTATTAAAACTCCCAAAACTTAACTTCTCTTTTGGGTGGTCCATAGACAAGTCATAGGTCCATGGAGCCTTTCACAACCCGTAGATCCTCTTGTGATCCCTGAATTAACACTTCCCAAACTCAAGCCTCCATCCACGTGTATCTTCTATGGAGCGTGGATGGCCTTATGTAACCCAAAAAGCTGCAACTTTTGCACCAAATCTGATGGTTCCCATTTTCACTAATATTTACTATTTTTGTGGTGTTACATGATTACCAAACAACAACAGTACTCAACAAGCAAACCTAAATAAAGCAATATTGAGCATAAATACTCTATCCCAACCATCCAAACCTCAAAACTGCAACCTGCATAGAGCCAATCAACCCAACCTAACAATTATCACTCAATAGCAATAGAGCATTATAGAATATCATAACTTGTACCTCAACACATATAGCCGTATCACCATAATATTTCACAATTCGACAACCACAATAACTTATCATCTTTCACAAATATCAAGAAGCACGACGAAGTGCAATGCAATGTAGTAAAATTTCCTATAGAGTGATGCCTGCCTGTCCTAATGTTATACACCTACTAAATCACAACCTATGCCCCATTGGGGACATATTAGTCCATGCACCTTCCACAGAATGTGTTGCCCGACCCTCCATCATAAAATCTACCACAGAACGTGTGGCCCAGATCCCTATTATAGAATGTGCCACAGAGCATGTGGCTCGTCCCCTATTTCTCATCATTTCAACAAGGCATTTTTTCTCCCAAATGCACATACACGTGTACGTGGTCACACAAGTAATATAGTGGTTCTTTTAGAGTCAGATTTTTGACGAATGGACTTACGATCAATGTATATTTGATTCAACTAAACCAATAACTTTAAATCATTATATCTCAAAGAGTTGTTTTTTTAAAATTAAAACTACGATTGCAAATATCTATGAATTAGAAGTAAGTAACAATGATCGACTTTAATTTCAGTGTTTAAATAACGATTAGGACAATTTGAGGGTTGTAGCATACTAAGAATTCACGCATTAAATCTTTTATTTTTTTATAGATTTCCTAAGGTTATGAAATGACTGATCTATAGGGTTGATATTATGATCATGATACTTAACCTCTAATCACCTACCCCAGTGTAACGTCTAACTACATCAATGAGCAGGGATAGACATAATCAACTGTAGAGCATTTAATTTTAGCCTATTTCATAACCAAGCATGGTGTTTTATCGTTCTAAATCCTAAACATAAATTAATTCTAGTGATATACCTGAAAAGATGATGCTCTTTGTATTCCTTATTCTATCTCTCTATTCTTCTCTCGAGTGCAAAAGAATATAATGTATGTACTTAATGGTGAGCAAGCATCAAAATAATAGTTTAAGAATACAAGAATAATTTATATGATAACCAAATTCATCCATAAAATCAATGTTCAATAATAATTCATAGCTACAACACTAGAACAAGGGGTTTTAGCCACTCATACTAATCAAGAGCATAAACAAGATTGTTTCCTATAATTCAACAATGAATAAATAGTAGAAGATTAGTAACCTAATATGAATGTTTATCCCTTTCTCTACAATAAATAAATAGTAGAAGATTGGTAACCTAAGATGAATCTTTGTCTCTTTCTCTTACACTTGAAATAGAAGATATAACCCTACAAAAGAGGCCTAAAGTTCTATTTATAGCGTTTGAGAAATTAAATCCTTTTTCGTGCGGGATTTGGAATCCTAAAATTTGAGACTTTCATCGGGATGGCTTGGGCATAGCGCACCGCTAGTGCGCCAACAATAGGGCTCCAATATAGGGACTTCTATAGTTTAATGACTGGGGCTGCATACCATTCATGCGCCTCAACCTAGCTTTTCTCCTTTTCATTCTATGCGTGCTCCTTGGAGATGCTTTCACAGTTTCCTTCTATGTTCTGGATCCCATGTGCTCAATTTCCCTTAGAAAACTCCTATATAAGCTAATCACATGTCTTAGAGTGCCATTATCTTAAAGTACATCCAAACTTAGCAAATAGCATAAAGAATACTCTTTAAACCTAAGGCACATTTGGAAAAATCATAGTAATTGAGCGTACAAATACACCCAAGACAAGATCACCACTCCACATGTAAATATTTGTTCATCCTAGAAAAATCTCCTTTATACCCTTCACTAAAAATTTACCATGAACACCTATGGACTTGTCTACCTATACTTGAACCAACGAAACAATTTTTAATCATGATCTTGTAATTCGCACCTCATGCAATCATATACACATTTGTTTAGCATCATAGCACTCCATGAGACACAACATAACCTCAATGATAGAATACTTACAATTTTACTGGGCCAATGCAACCATGTATGATCAAGCAGCCAATAATACACCCAAGTATCTGCCATGAGTACCCTCACTGTTTTAGTACAACCCTTTTCTCAACAGAACTCATGTTCACAATCATTCCAATACTTAAGTGCCAATTTTCAAAAAAAATTGTGTTCCCACATATCACACCATGCCATAGGCCAACCTTAGTGTGTGTAAATGTTGAGAATGCATGAATTCATGGAATCAAAATGACTTTATTTGGTTTTAATGTCAGTTTTGGGATGGGGAGGATACATTTTGAATATAATTACTGACTTTCCTCCTTAATAGACTTGTTTTATCACTCAACATTTCACCATTTTTGTCTTTTAACCTTACTTCTCTTCTTTTGCTTACACCTCTTAACTTTTGGTTTCCGCCCTCCATATAATCACACACTAGCCAGCATAATATTTATTCATTCTTATATGCAGTAAGAACCTGCATAGAATGAATTTTGGTGTCTTTTCACCACTACTCTCTTCTACCACACTCACTTTTTCTGTTTTTCATCACTCTATCTTTTATTCAACCTTCCCTTCACTACATAGTGCATTAAAGATCAATATTTGGATCAAACTTGAGGCAACGTATCAACAATTGGATTCGGATCTTAATGCGGCTAATTAAAGAATTGTAGGCTAATAGGCTCAATGGGACTTCACTAGGGATAATATCATGGAGGCACACACGAAAATTGAATGAGTTATACAAAGAAATGTCTAGATCATATTCGATAATATATTCATACCTATTTAATTGTCAAATACACTCATGGAAAAAGTTGTTGATGTTGTTTTATGCATAAACAAGGAAATACTCACCACATATGGCACCACAACATACACACAAGAGTACAAAACTAGCACGCTCACACACAACACATTGAGTGATTTAAAACACAATTAAGCCTGATTTTATTTTTTCAAAGTCAAAAGAAAGAATCTATGTGTATTTCACTTAGTTACTTCGTTCGTGTGCATGCACAAGTATGAGCTAACCATGATGTCCAGTTAACTTCTAAGCAAGGCTTCAATGCACCAAACATCGAGCTTCACAATTTACCAACCTATGACTAATTTTCCCTCAAGACGGTCGTCATACATTATTCATTGGAAACAGTCACTTCTTCATGGACTTGAATCAACAAAAATCAAACACAAAAAACAATGGGACTATTTTCAAGAAAAGAACCAAAAACAAAAGTCGAGGAAACCAACCTAAAAGAAAAGAGACGAGATAAAGAAATGAACTATTAACATGGAAGTTCATCTCCCACTCCACACTATAAAAAAGCACTATTCTAGTGCAGCAAATCAGAACCATGAGTAAAGAGTGAAAGAAAGACTCCCTTAGGCCTCTAGGCTTCGTCACCCTCATCATCAACATTTTCATCCGATGCATTTCTGGCACTATCGACAACCATTAGCACCATGTCTGCATCATCACCATCCTTATCATCACCCTCATCATCATTATCCTCAACAATCACCTCATATCATCCAATGGCTCTTTGAAAGCCAGACCCATCTTAAACATGTACATTGCACTATCCGTTACCAAATAGCATTCTGCAAATGCATTCATTTCCTCATCAGTAACAATATGACCACCTATGCACAACTGCAACTTATCCATCCCAAACATGCGACCCATTCATCTATGATGCTTAGAATGTTGATCAACATCAGACAACATAGGCCCATGCGATGTACCTTGAGCCTTAGTTTTTTTTGGCATCCACTATGTTGCAAATCAAGTAGGAATCCTTAGGTTAGAACAAATTATGGACATCTTATTCAACCCTTCATACCTAAGTAAATAGGTCAATTGTCACACCCCAACATAGGTGAGGCAGACAAGTCCCATATGAACACATAATTTACAAGTGACCTATGATGAGAAAGTAAACTACTATGCATATAGATTTACTAATGAGAAGCTTCATATACAACACATGTTGACTAGCTGAACTGATACATGTGACAAGTGAAACTATGAATACAGATGATAGTTTAACAATGTCTACAAAGCCTCTACTAGAATCCATGATTGTACCATTATGAAAATACGCATAGTAAAGACTCGACAAAGCCCTGAATCATACTGGAGCTCACCAACAACCGTTGAGTATCTACCAGTTGAGTACCTGTACCTGCAGCATGAAATGAAGCATCCCCAATAAGTGACGTCAGTACGAAAGAATGTACTGAATATGTAAGGCATTATACAACAATATATAAAATGAGAGCTCAAGTAAAACCAAACACCAATAGATAAAGATTAGAGACCACCTTTGCTTATACTTGTGGAATAGTGTATGCTACATTCCTTTCTTTACTTTTTTGTGCATTATAATATTTATAATACATATGATACAAATGACTAGCTAATCAATGGTAGAAGAGGATGACCCATGCTATGTATTTAAACCCCTGGGATGCTGTCCTCATAATTCCACAAATTAGGATCGGCCCATGCTAGGCTTTCGCCCTTGAGCTGCCACCCTTCTATACCAATTGGGATCGACCCACGCTAAGCATTTTCCCCTGGGATGCCACCCATAATTATACAGATTGCTTCACATAGATTTTTAATCTTTGAGATTGTTGTTTTGATGTTCATAACTCTTTTGAGATTGTTCTTTTGATGTTCATAACTCTTTTGAGATTGTTCTTTTGATGATCACAACTCTTTTGAGATTGTTATTTTGGTGGTCATAATCATTGTTGAGATTTGGAACACCAATAGTAGAAGACATATGAATGTGGACGTAATAATGACATGGAAGCAAATGTGACATGAACGTTTAATACTTAGGACTTTACATGACTCAGTAAGCATTTTGACATATCAAATTGAAGCACATATCAAGTGAAGACATTTACAGTCAGCCAAGAGATTTGAACTCTATATGATACTCAAATACTCACTAACTAATATCAAATACAAGGTGTAGATGAATGTGGAACCAAGGGAGAACATCGGCAGATTCAACTTAAGGACGGATACATATTCCAAATAAGCACATATAAAATGTACAATAGAGCAAGTAGGGATCTTGTGAGGTAACATTATAGTCTAACACAATGGAAGTAATAACCAATAAAGGGAACATATGAACATGTGAAAACATGACATATATGATGGAATAAACAATTGAAGCAAGTTGGCAAGATATGGGCAGATCGTATATCCAACATATAAATATATGTACCATGTGTAATCTAGGATCATTTTGATATGTATATGGGGAATACGTGCCAAGGGTACTTTGATGTTGAAACAAGTTTATTCCATGCATGCTAATCCTTAGCAGAGTAGGCACGTACATTTACTAATGAACTCATATTAGAGTACTCACATTGATATCCTAGGTAGTAGGAACTGTAACTATGGATCAGCCAGTATGAAGGGCACGTAGAAAGCTTACTTTGTAATACAAGTGTTGGATTCATGCCAAAGAAATAGGAAATGGAATAGCCTTACATACCTTAATTCCCAATTCGTATAGCTTACGAAGTGTCAACATGTCCTTTAATGTCATAGTCTTCATCTACAACAACCAATCATTAAGGCTAATATTAGCAGCTTACCAACCAACTCAGGATATTTCAACTCAGCAAAATAGTAGCCAGGCAGCCATCCAATAATCCATCTAATTGATTGTTTTCTTTCAAAAATTCTGTCCGTTATAGTTATTTACACGAAACAACCCTCCTATGGAATGGGTAGTGAACTCACCAAAACTTTAATTCAATGGTGCATCACCATAGCTTAAAATTTGCACCCTATAGCTTTCCGCAATCATTCTCTAAGTACATCCATGACCTCCCATAAAAAATACATACAATTGTACTCCTCAACACTAAAAAATAATCAAAATACTTGAATTTATGGTTTTCAATCACCATCCCACGAGTTGCAATAAACAAGTAAGCCTAGAATTCTCAAATAAACTAATAAATAGTGGTTGTGGCAGTCCCCTTACCTTGGTTATCTAAATCTGTTATTCTCCTTCAATTAATTTTTTGTAACCTTCTCTTAATCTTAGGAAGAGAGTGGCAGAACCTTGGTTGCCAACACATATAGCTATCTCTCGTTCACTCCCCTTGAAGAACTGTTCAATAAACTTGAAACAATAGAGGAGAGAAGGTGATCTTGTGGCTTCTTTGGAAGAAACATGATGAAAAATGGTTAGAACCCTAATGGGAATATTGGGTGGTTGTTTCATCTTGAGAGAGAGAAATATATGAACTTGAGAGCTTAAAATTTGGATAAGAGGAAAAATGAGACAATTGTATCAGATTTTTTGCCTTAATAGGTTCTCTTTTTGCCACCTTTCTTGTACTTCATTTGTAGCCAACATGTGTCTTTAATTTAGGCCACGCATTTAAGTAGGTGATGCACCTACTTTTCCATTCAAATTATTTCTTGTGAGCTTGGAAAGATTGGGCCTTGGCTGTCCATTTTCCCCTTATTCTTCTATTCAACTTGGGCCAGATTAATGCAAGTAGGTGTAGTGTACTTGGCCCAATAACATGGTCAAAAGAGTCAAAGTATGTGATGCACCTACTTATCACCTACTAGCTTAGTTATGTCAAGCAAGCACCTCAATATTGTATTTCATTTTTAGACCTTAATACCTCTAACTTTACTTAAAACTTATATACACTATGTCACTTTAAAATTTAGACTCAAATACCACCTTATGATCTCAAGTTTAAATACTTCCATCGACGTCAACTTAATCGGGTCGCATCAAAATCTATAGACAGTTCGCTTTAAACTTATTCTATTATCACTAGTTGCATAGGAAACTGAGTCCATTACTATACCACAAGGCAATTTATAAGTGTCATATAAATAGAACTAATACACGTAGGATACAGGGTGCTACATCTTCCCCTCCTTATGATCATTCATCCTCGAATGATAGTTTAAGCTGATAGTTGGGTTAACATTGGAATTTCATTTGGAGATTTGTGAGAGTTTTCTTAGTAAATAGGACTATCCAAAATATATAGACTAACCTAAAACATGTATAGACAAGTCTCGCATGATGTCTCAATAGATATGGTTCATGAAATAAGAATATGACAAAGCAAACCCCTTTCTTGACTATGTAATTCACTGAGGATACACAACTAGAACTCATACAAATAAGGAATTAAATATTCCTAAATACAAGACATGCAAATGACATATTAAATGAACAAATGCTAGTAGGACTTATGATCATATAAGGGGACCACATGATCTCAGATCCTTATGTTGATGTTTAGGATGAGGAGGGGTATTTAGGATCTCTACCATCTTCTATTCCCAAGTATCTTATGTTATATTCTAGTCAATACCTAAATGGAGACCTTTTGTTCATAGCTTCCGGACCTTGACAATCAAGAATTACTATGTATCTCCCAATTTTTTTATATGGAACTGACACATAAAATCATAGGCCGAATCTATTGGGGCCCTACTTTCTCTTCTCTTTTATCTTATGATGCTAACCAAAGGTGAGTCTTATAAGAACACATATCTGTTAATATAAACTCTAAAGTTTTATGCCACACCTTTGGATAAGCCATTATGCTAGGTTATTTATCTATGATTGTGATAAAATTTACATAAATGCCCAACCTTTTCTGGTCAAAATCTTCAATACATTATGATACAAGTAAATGTTTTCCCAAAATGTTCAAAACTCAAGTCAATAAACACAGATGGACATAATATACAAATACATAAGTCACATTAGGTATGACACATAGGTAGATTAGCACAAAAGGGAGTGCATAATATACGGGCATTAAGCTATAAAATATATGGTGTACTTGCGCATATGATTCATAGGCTAGCGTGTGAGCGAATGAACTATAAGGAATGTAGCAAATGGACTAGATTCACTTGATGCATGAGTACTAAAGCTACGAAATATATAATATGTAAGCAAGTAGACTATATCACAATTAGAGCAAGTGAACACAAATCACATTGAGCAAGTGCGTTATATCACATGGATAGGTGGACTAACAAGTCAATAAATAGACTTACGAAATATGAGCAAGTGAGCACATGACACATGTCTAGAAAAGCTATAAGCCATGTAATGTTTAAGCAAGTAGGCCTGTAAATTTATCGAAATGGTGGTCATATGATCAATTAGCCTGCAGTACCCACACAATATAGACAAGTGGCATGATGAAAGTAACCAATGCAATAAATAACATGTAGGGAAAAGGTCCTACAAAAACATAGAGCAATAAACAAGGGTGCTTCAAAGTGGATAACACTTACATGCAAGCTTTCTATGACATTAGGTAACCTGTGAGAAAGTAATCCACCAAGGAAAATGGCATACAAATATATAAGTTATAGAACATGCAGCATGTATAATTATATAACAAACCGTCTTTGGAAAGTAGGAGATATCATATAGAACAACTCTACCATCATAAGGGAAAACACACTGTCTTAAGCGTTAAGTTACGGGTGTGATAGTTCTGCTCATATTCCTTACTCACCTCAAAGCACATAAAATTGATTTCCCCATCTACTCTCTTTAATCTCCTAAGAATTCTTATAGGTGTTCTGCTATTGGGACTCGACTTCCATCTAGGTCAATATAAATACAACAATCAAGATAGAAAAAGAAAATCCTCAATTGTTCATCTTTTAGAGTAGGAGGCCGAGGTCAACTTTGCCTTCATTACTAGCTTGTGTTATATCATGCTCAATGCATGGTGCCCTTTGAAGGTCGGAATGGAAAATAAATAGTGAAGCTTGAACGCAACATAAAGAATGAACTCTAATAACATGTAAATGTTAGGTACCTATAAAATTATATCATGATTCAAAATGTCTTAGAGTTAGCCGCTTTGGGCTTAACTAGATATGTCTGGCCGTACTAATACATTTCCTCTTTTTTTTTACAACAAGTGAGGTTTCTCCGACTCTTTTCCCATGCAAGATAGCAAATAAGAACAACTAACATATGATTAATTTTTCCTCTCCCTTAACTAGACTATGACTGATGAATTACTGCAGACATATATTAAATGAATCCTGTAGTAGCTCTATTCAATTTGATGGAACTCTATACATGTGTATAATGCTCTACTTCTCTTTTTGGTACTAATGATGTGAATGAACTAGGACCATGTATCTCTTATATCTAGGTAACCTTTCTATTCACCTCCTTTTCTTTGTTGTTATCAAGACCAAATATCAAGACTTGAATCACTACTAAATTGACTTCTAACAAAGGTTCACAAAGTTGTTTCCAAGTGCGCCATTATAACTCGTTAGGGTTGAAGAGTTGATACCATTTTCTTGCCTCATACACTTAGCCATCACTCTTTCATAACTACCTATCTCACTTCTCTATAGCATCCGCATATCACCCCTACTCCTATGTTTAGGGAATTTGACATATCTCATCTCTTTCTAACCAGAAGCTCTACGTACATATTCGGCACGTGCCATTGAAGCTTCATTCTCACATGCTTCCTATCTAACAAGTACCTTTTAATCAAAACTAGTAGCTTCATGTACTCTAATCCCACTATATACTGACTAATCACAACTTAGGTGTAACCAATCAATTTTCGTTTTGTTAACCTTACCCTTTAGTCAAATACTAATCCTCTATAGCCAACAAATAGATCATAATAGGAACTACCATACATATATCATTTGCAGCAATTGGCACACTTATCCCTAACTTTTATAACCATAAATAGAACACAAATGTTATTAGTGTATTCGGGGTGGTTGGAACATACCATATAAAAAGGCAACTATTAACATGTTCGGGATGATATATAGTTAGAATTTAGGCATTGTCAGCCAATTAGGGGTATCTCTAGTAACACTATTGCACTGATACATTCAGCTATCAGATTGTGCCACTGCCTTCTTCCAACTAAAAGAAACTGGTTCAACAACATCAATTTCGAGTACATGTAATGTCGAAAGTTCTATGTATAGCACACGCTAAGAACGAATGTCCTCTATGGGAATATATCTTATAATATGGAGGAAATATAGAACTCAAGAGTTGGTTATATCCTCCTAAGAAGATGTGCTTGGAAATGCTACAGCTCATATATGTAACTAGGTAACCCATAATTTTTTAAGCATATATAACCATACTATATCTTTATCAATTGAACCAACGTGATACAAATGGAACAAATGCAACTTAAAATGCAAATAACATAAAATTCTTTGCATACCTCATGGACTAGGACGATCGAATAAAATGAGCTCAATCTAATCTAAATTTTGATAACTTCAGATCAATTTCTATAGGTTGCATGTTGGAATTTTAGAAACCATTAACCTTAACCGTAAGCATAATATGAATAGCATGATCAGGTACAAGTAGAAATTGATTTCTTAACTTCGCTCTATCCCACGATCTAGATTATGAAAGAAGGTAACATTTCCTAAATGTCAAAGCAGCCCCCTAATTATAAATGTGGCACACAACACATTCATAAGTAAGGCTCTACTAGACGTGACTTTATCAACTCCCTAGGATGACCCGCTCTGATACCACTTTTGTCACACCTCAACCTAGGTGAGGCAGACAAGTCCCATATGAACACATGATTTACGACTGACCTATGATGAGAAAGTAAACGACTATGCAGATAGATTTACTAATGAGAATATTTATATACAACACATGTTGACTAGCTAAACCGATACATGTGACAAGTGAAACTATGAATACAGATGATAGTTTTACAATGTCTGCAAAGCCTCTACTGGAATCCATGATTGTACCACTGAAAATATGCATAGTAAAGATTCGGCAAAGCCCCGAATCAAATTGGAGCTCACCAACAACCGTTGAGTATCTACTAGTTGAGTACATGTACCTCCATCATGAAATGAAGCATCCCCAACAAGGGACGTTAGTACGAAAGAATGTACTGAATATGTAAGGCATTATACAACAATATGTAAAATGAGAGCTCAAGTGAAACCAAATACCAATAGATAAAGATTAGAGACCACCTCATCTTATACTTGTGGAATCGTATATGTTACATTCTTTTCTTTACTTTTCTGTGCATTATAATATTTATAATACATATGATACAAATGACCAGTGGATCAATGGTAGAAGAGGATGACCCATGCTAGGCATTTAAACCCCTGGGATGCTGTCCTCATAATTCCACAAATTGAGATTGTCCCATGCTAGGCTTTCGTCCCTGAGCTGCCACCCGTCTATACCAATTGGGATAGACCCATGTTAGGCATTTGCCCCTGGGCTGCCACCAATAATTATACAGATTGCTTCACTTATATTTTTTAATCTTTGAGATTGTTGTTTTGATGCTCATAACCTTTTTGAGATTGTTCTTTTGATGATCACAACTCTTTTGAGATTGTTGTGTTGGTGGTCATAATCATTGTAGAGATTTGGAAATATGGAGCAGTAGTAGAAGACATATGAATATGGATGTAACAATGACATGGGAAGCAAATGTGACATGAACGTTTAATAATTAGGAACTTATATGACTCAGTAAGCATTTTGACATGTCAAATTGAAAAACAAATCAAGTGAAGACAAGTACAGTCAGCCAAGAGATCTGAACTCTATATGATAGCCAAATACTCACTAACTAATATCAAATACAAGGTATAGTTGAACGTGGATCCAAGGGAGAATGTGGGAAGATTCAACTTAAGGACGGATACATATTCCAAATAAGCACATATAAAATGTACAATAGAGCAAGTAGGGATCTTGTGAGGTAACATTATAGTCTAACACAATGGGAGTAATAACTAATAAAGGGAACATATGAACATGTCAAAACAAGACATATATGATGGAATATAAAATTGAAGAAAGTTAGCAAGATATGGGCAGATCGTATATCCAACATATAAATATATGTACCATGTGTAATCTAGTATCATTTTGATATGTATAAGGGGAACACGTGCCAAGGGTACTTTGACGATGAAACAAGTTTAATCCCTGCATGCTAATACTTGGCAGAGTAAGCACATACATTTAGTAATGAACTCATATTAGAGTACTCACTTTGATGTTCTAGGTAGTAGGAACTATAACTATGGATTAGTCACTATCAAGGGCACTTACAAAGCTTACTTTGTAATACAAGTGTTGGATTTATGCCAAAGAAATAGGAAATGGAATAGCCTTAAATACCTCAATTCCCAATTCGCATAGCTTACGAAGTGTCGACCTGTCCTTTAACGTCATAGTCTTCATCTACATCAACCAATCATTAAGGCTAATAATAGCAGCTTACCAACCAACTCGGGATATTTCAACTCAGTAAAATAGTAGCCAGCCCATAATCCTTCTAATTGATTGTTTTCTTTCAAAAATTATGTCTGTAATGCACGAAACAACCTTCCCATGGAATGGGCAGTGAACTTACCAAAACTTTAATTTAATGGTGCATCACCATAGCTTATAAATATACCCCCTATAGCTTTCCGCAATCATTCTCTAAATACATCCATGACCTCCCATAAACAAATAAATAAAATGGTAGTCCTCAACACTAAAAAATAATCAAAAGACTTGAATTTATGGTTTTCAACCACCATCCCACGAGTTGCAATAAACAAGTAAGTCTCGAATTCTCAAATAAACTAATAAATAGAGGTTATGGCAGTGCCCTGACCTTGGTTATGTAAATCTATTATTTTCCTTCAATTACTGTTTTGTAATCTTCTCTTAATCTTTGGAAGAGAGTGGCAGAACCTTGGTTGCCAACACATATAGCTATCTGTAGTTCACTCCCCCTTGAAGAACTGTTCAATATACTTGAAACAATAGAAGAGAGAAGGTGATCTTGTGGTTGCTTTGGCAGAAACATGATGAAAAATGGTTAGAACCCTAATGGGAATATTGGGTTGCTGTTTCATCTTGTGAGAGAAAAATATATGAACTTGAGAGCTTAAAATTTGGATAAGAGGAAAATGAGACATTTGTATCTGATTTTTGGCCTTAATAGGTTCTCTTTTTTCCACTTTTGTTGTATTTCATTTGCAGCCAACATGTGTCTTTAATTTAGGCCACACATTTAAGTAGGCCATGCACTTACTTTTCTATTCATATTATTTCTTGTGGGCTTGGAAAGATTGGGCCTTGGCTGTCCATTTTCTCCTTATTCTTCTATTCAACTTGGGCCTGATTAATGCAAGTAGGTGTAGTGTATTTGGCCCAATAACATGGTCAAAAGAGTTCTAGTAGGTGATACACCTTCTTGGTCCTTTGGACTGGTCAATAAGTCAAAGTAGCTGATGCACCTACTTGTCACCTACTAGCTTAGTCAAGTCAAGCAAGCACCTCAATATTTTATTTCATTTTTAGACCTTAATACCGTTAACTTTACTTAAAACTTATATACACTATGTCAATTTAAAATTTAAACTCAAATACCAACTTATGATCTCAAGTTTAAATACTTCCATCGACATCAACTTAATGAAGTCGCATCAAAATCTATAGACAATTCACTTTAAACTTATTCTATTGTCACTAGTCGCATATGAAACCGAGTCCTTAACTATAGCACAAGGCAATTTATAATTATCATATAAATAGAACTAATACACGTAGGATATAGGGTGGTACATCAACATACTCCCGTAACAGAATCTCCACCTCCTGTTGTTCCAAAACTTCAACATATTGTGCCAAAGAACCAAACCAACATTCACTGATAGACCTTTCATAAATATAAAAACAAGAAGAATTATAACTCAAGTGACATTAGACGTGTGTTTACCATGAAAAAAGATACTTCATACAATTTTTAGGCATAGCCTAGCCTTTTTTTTAAGTGCATATATGAAGCATGGCATGTATCCCCGTGTCTCTGCTTCCATCCAATCGATTAGTAGAAGTTGCACCACACAAGGTGTGCCAGATCTCTCTATAGGGGTGTGTTTCTTTGGGCCTTTGATATTAAATATAATCCCAATGGGTGGTGCCTAAGAATAAATTCAATGCTTTGGTATAAAAGCATATGGTCTTACTCCAAACATCAGTACTATTGCTCAACCTATACTTCATATTCTAATTTGGATAGAACTCACGCACAAGAGTAAGGTTACACTCACCTTGGTCCTCAAGGATTCAGTGAAGCCTAAGGTTATAATCCATACTCTGATTGCAATCTACCCTCATTCATTACTCATCCCTGAGGTACTTGGTTTCCTTTTAGGACTCTAACCATTTCTCACAATATTTCTCTACTACTTGTTTACCAAATCTCCAGGTTGGAGGTCTAGAACTCGATTAATCAGTGGCATACCCTTTTCTAGAACACTTGTTCCCATCCCCAACAACAACTTGGTTTTCTTTAGGTTCCATGAGAATGGAAGAAAAGATCTCTTTGAAAAAATTGATGAACGAGGTATGAAAAGTTGGAAGTGGTGAGAAAGAGAGAGACAGAGAGAGAGAAAAGGGATTTTAGGTTTAGTTTAAGTGCAAAGTTAGGGGAAAATAATGTGGGGGATGGTTCAGAGAATAAAAACTGGATGATTTGGAATTTTTTGGAAGAAGCATGCGAAGAATATAACAAAACACTTTTGAGAAGAAGGGGATTTGAGCATCTAATTTTTGCGAAGAGAGGGAAGAGTGTTATGGTGTTTAGGATTTAAAAAGGTTGGGGGAAAATGTTTGGGTTTTTAAAGAGTGTAGGCCTTGACCCAGTCATATTTTTGGGCAGTGGCATTAGTAGTGCAGCGCGCCAAGCGTATACCAGGCCTCCACCGCTATAGTTTTGGCCATGGTGTGACGCGCCTACAGTGCGGTAGCCTAGAGAAATCCTCGCACAACACACTTCTAGTGTGCGAGCCCAGGCCACATAATAGTTACATGCCTGACACAGTCCGCCTGCAGTGCACCAAACTAGGACCATCTATAGTTTAGATCCTTGCGTAGTGTACCAGCAGTGAACCTACCATGGTAGATCAAATTATTTTCTCCATTTGTGTGTGTATAATTCGACATGATTTATATAACCTCCATATATTCTTTCACATCAACCACACAGTGTTAGAGAAATGATGGGTTACCTCGCACTTGTGCCTTAGATTTTGGTCGGGTAGAACTTCTCTTTTTGTATTTTTCTGTCTTTACAATTTATTTTTAAATTCCTTTTTCATATTGATCCTATCTATTTCACTTTACAGAATATTTAAACAGTGAAAAAATAAAAATAAAGAAAATAAAACAAAAACACCTAATTATTACAAAGATTCATGGGTTGCCTTCCGTTGAGCGCTTGGTTTCACATCATGACTCCACTCAGATTGTGGTTCATTCATCATTTAGCTTGATGACCTCTATATTGCGATCCACATACTTACTAAAGTGGTGCTTAAAACATTTCCCATTTACCAAGAATGTTGTAGAGACTTTATTTTTTAGCCCCACCACACCATGTTGAAATCTTCACCACTTCAAAAGGCCAACTCCACTTATACCTTAGTTTTTCAGGGAATAACCGAAGTCTAGTTTTGGAAAGCAAAACTGTTAGCCTGGTTCAAAAGTGCATGTGACTATGTGCTTGTCATGCAACCTCTTGGTCTTCTCTCTATAGATCTTGGAATTTTCATAAGTGTCACGACCCAAAGTAAACCCTAGATATGACATAGCAAATAGGACCTCGAGAGGACCTTAAAACTCACTTGACATATGCATGAGGTAAAAGAAATACAATAAATGAGATTATAAGAAATATAAGTCTTAACCCATAAGATGATATAAAAGATAACAATAGAGTACATAAGATATTATGCGTAATACTAGTAGGTCTGACATAAGCCTTGTACTATCATAGATGTGACAAGCACAAATCCTTAAGTCATGAACATAATTTAAAAAATAGAAAAGACATCAAAAGTAATAAAACTGTCCATGGCCTTGCCCTGGGATCATGAGGAATCACCAATCAAAGTAGTGAAGAGTTGAGCAATCTCGATCTAGCTATTTATGGGAGGAAGAGTGTCGGATCCTATATTTTTGAAACAATACAGGTACAATATGCATTAGTACTTTGAATGTACTGAATATGGGGAATGCATAAAAACGTAATCATGATAATGTAATAAGCTTAAATATGACATACATGACCAAGTAAAATGTAATCAAATCCTTTAAAGAGAAATTATACATCATGAACAAGGTCAATGCATATTTGAAAAATATTTGCGTAAGCTTTTAAAGTGTTTTTGAAGAAAACATAGTTCATTTGTGTGATATTTACTGTTAACTGACAATAAGACCACATGAGATATAACATGAATCAAGTGTCACCCTCACAATAAAAATAGAAAGTCTACTTACCAAGGTAAGGTCTCTGTGTCATTCAATATTTCTAAAGTGGATCCACTAGCTAGGTCATTTAAGACAATCTTATGGGGGCAAGTAGTTTTAGAAAAGGGAAGTTCTACTAAAGAACAAACCTCTTCTATCAGTAGGGCCTGAATTCCAAAGTCCTCTAAGTTCTAAGTAAATCCAATGGAAAAAATATAATCATAATCATATAAAATACTTGAAAAGACAACAATTAAAAACTACCAATCCAATCACAAGTTCATATAAGAGTAGCTCCTTTCAAAACCATAATTTCATAATAAAAAACTTACCATCCTGAGTATCTAAATTATGATTTCATTCAAATGTGAAAAAACCTTTCACAAATAATTGACACTTTATCTTAAAAGAATCCTTTACTCATAAATCATCAATTTCCTAAAACATGCATAGATTCATAATTATAATTCATATGTTTATTAGCATAGTTCCTATTGAAAGAATAGGCATACACATGGGTCCATATGAAATCAATTGGAAATTCTTTAATTGAGTTAAACCATGTATAGCAAGATTTAATTTTAGTAATTGAACCCATGGAGTGTAGCATGAAACCCTAGAATTTGGGTGAAAATCAAAGTAGAGGATTGAGTTTCTTGGAAACCAATGGATGAACGGGATCCATTGGTGAAGCCTCCAAATACCCTGGTGATGAAAGCCCTAGAGAGTAGAGAAGAAACCTTGAAGCCTTTAAATACCCGAGCCTTTTCCCTTGACAGCTTCGACAGAATTGGGGAGGTTGAACTTGGAGGAAATATGGGCTTTTGAGTGAATGTGAGAGAAAGGGTAGTTTTAGGAGAGTAAAAATAAATGGAAAAGGGTCATATTTACCCTTGAACTCTTAGAAACGGGTCATATTTACCCTTGACTATATTTTTTTTTATATTTGCCCTTACCATCCAACTTTGGACACATATTTGCCCTTGTACAGTTAAGTATTGTGTCACCATTTTTATTAGTCTATGTAGCGCCTACATGGCACCTACATGGCTCCATGTGTATATATTTTTATTATAATTAAAATATACTTTCTATTTAGTATTCTATCGACCCATTTAGTAATATATGACCCAACTAAAATAAAGACCCATTAACCCGATTACAATACCCATTAACCCTAATTTCTACACCCATCATCCTGCAACGTTTCATCTAGAGAGAATCCATTCCGGTTTTGATTGAGAGAGAAGATCGAACAATAGGTAAGAGTTTTATCCTTAAATTATCTCTTTACTCTTTTGTAGTGTGTTTGTTTCTTGAATCTTTTCAAAATATGGACAAAAGATCTCAAAATTTGTATATGTCTTCTTTTATTGCAATTAGGGTTCGTCAATTTCAGAATTTATAAACTTGATAATTGTAGAGCTTGTTATTTCGTCTATTTTATGTTTTTGGGTATTCTATCTATTTACTCTATAATAGAAATTGGGGTTGTCAATTTTTTATATTTATGGGCATTTCGGTAACTGTTAGTTTATTATTTTTGGTTTAGGATTTGGTGTTTAGTGGTTTAGATCTCATTGAATATAAATTTAAATAGAATTGTTGGTTGTATATGGGGTATCCATTTGTTTTTAATTTAATTTTTGTCCCCTAATTAAATGACACAATGTGAATATTACAATGTTACTGAGACTTATTTCCTTTTTCATGGTTTGTAGTCCTTGAATCTGTTACTATTGTGTGGTCACATAAGCTCACATGATTTGAAGTCAAACTTAGAGTCTTTCAAGGTTGTGACGCATATCCGGTGGCATTTTTGAAGAGTCCAAGCAACATAGATGATCACTATACCAAACCATTTACTTAATACACAACATTAACAGTAATATGCTATATACATGCCTCTTTTATGTTTTGTTTTGTAGGATATTAAAGATGACCTTGGTGAACATAATCTTCAATTATGGTGGATAGTGGATTAAAAACCCAAATGTCATGTATTCAAAGATATTAATCGATGCTTGGATAGGTTATGATCCTGACCTCCTTTCCTTTATTTATATCGTAAATGAGTACAACAGTAAGTTTGGATATTTAGGTGTTCAATAACTTATTGTTACCGTTCCCTTTGGTAACTATTATGAGATAGATAATGATGATGGTATAAGGAAGTTATTGTACTTAGTGATTGAATTATTGAAGGTCCTTAGCATATATGTTGTAGATGACGGTGAGGAATTAATAGAAGTTTATAATATTTCTCAACATTCTGAGTCATATGTTGCGACAATTATGAGACTGATGATAATCATGTTGAGGTAGAGTTAGACTCTGATGACTTGAATAGGATTGCCTTTCAAAAAATAAGATCATCGATGAAACATTGCTAGATTATAAGGAGTTATGCATAGGTATGAGCTTCAAGGATATACCCGAAGCTAGATTATGCATTAACTTGTATGCTATTGTAAATAAAAGAAACTTGAAACAATTGAAAAGTGATCCATCAAGGTGGAGGTATGCGTGTGTTGCGGGATGTCATTTTTGATTACATATTTCTGGAGATAAAGACATGCCGGGGGTTAGAATAGAAACCCTGAAAAATACGCATGATTGTAACGAAGCATTTGACAATGGAAGGGTTGATCATCTTACAATAGCGTAGTATTTCAAGTCTAAATTGCAAAATAACCCAAAGTACAGGATCAAGGAAATGAAGAATGATTTAAAATAAATATTTGATGTAAATGTTAGTCATGGTAAGTGCAAGCGAGCTAAGCGATTGATTTGGAAAAACTCGAAGGAAGCTTTACAGATGATTATAGTAGACTTGAGACTTATGCAAATGAGCTAAGGTCTAGTAATCCAGGAAGTGATGCGATTATAAATATATCGAAGGATGCACTTGCCAATGGAAAGTGAAGATTCTTGAGGATGTTCATTTGCTTTCACGCTGTTAAATGGGTATTAAGGATGGGTTAAGACCCTTTATTGGCTTGGATGGAACCTTTTTAAAACGGAAAGCCAAGGGCCAATTGTTAACTGTTGTGGGTAAAGGTTGTCAATCCCATAGTTGCCTTATTGCTTGGGCAGTTGTTGTCAAAGAAACAAAAAGAACATGGAACTGGTTTTTAGGCCATTTTAAAAAGTCAATATATCTCAAGGAAGTGGGTGAATGAATAACCTTCATTTCAGACATGCAGAAGGTAAAATATCTTAATCATTTTTTTCTAGCTAATTCTTTTTTACATTAACATTTAAGTTCATTTCTAAAGCTCCAATCGCAGTCCAGTTCTTTCATTTTACTTCTGTCCAAAACTTGAAATTGAAGAATTGTCCAATTCTTATATTACAATTGTAGTCAGAAGTAAAATGAAAGCACTAGACAAGTCTTTCATTCCAGTTCTAGACATTACTAAAATGAAAAATAGAAATTCATTCATTTTGTTTCTTTTATCATACATGGATTACTTCAAGCAATGAAGGATATGTTTCTTGAATTACATCACAGATTTTGTGCGAAACATGTTGAAGAAAACTTATGCAAAAATATAGAGGTCAGAGGAACTGCAGAAGGTATTTTGGTGGTGTTCATAGACCACATATGAGGAAGATTTCAGAGACAAACTCAATATGATATGTTCTTTAGATAAAACAGCAGCTGAGGGTTTACTGAAATATCCTCCCAATGCATGGTGTGGAGCCTATTTTGACTCTGTGTGCAAGAACTATTAAGTGGTCAACAATTTCACAGAATCAAGTGAATAATTGGATTCTAAAAGATAGAGGCAAACAAATCAACAAAATGCTTGAAGAAATAAGAACTAAAGTCATGAATAAATTGAGAAAAAGGGAAGATGAAGTGAGATTTTGGGCTACTGTGTTTAACCCAAAGATTATGCAATTGTTCAATGAGTACATGAAAATTGCGAAAAAATGTAAGGTTAATTTCAATGCTGATCATGGATATGAGATCACAGAGGTTGTGATAGGCATATTGTAAATATGCTTTTGAAGAGATGCACATGTATGCAATGGGATCTAAATGGAATTCCATTCCCACAGACAATTTCTACGATGTTGTAAACCAAGATGGGCCCTTTAAGGGAAATGAGTTGGTGGTATAGCAAAGAAGCATTCATGCTTACCTATAGGCACAAATTGCAACCTATTAGAAGTGAATTTTTTTGGAAGGTGGATCCACATCAAGCAATGGAACCACGTGACCTAGTGAAGATGGTTGGCAGACCCAAAACCAAACGAGTAAGAAAAAAAGATCAGGCAATTAAGAGGCAAGGCGAGTAGGCAAGTTCAATAAAGGGAAGAGTTATAACTTGTAACAATTGTGGAGAGCTGAATCACAATAGTAAAGGATGTAAAAAGGTAAAATATCTTCAATGCTAATAGCAACTTACTTTTTTCCTGAAGTTTGATTTCTAACTTGCATTTTTTACTTACAATAGCTTGTCAATACAAGGCCAATGAGAAGGACCAGGAAATTAATTGATGAAGTTGAAGATCGAGATAAACCTAAAAGCACCCCAATCAATCCAAGCGAGCCAAATTGTGAACTTCATGTCTACACCAATAGTGATGCATCATGGACCATAGTTTTCAGGTCTAAGACCAAGCATTCCAAGTCAGACACCACATTTTGAGTTATCTGAAACTTCAAATCAAAAATCAAGCAACCCAAATGCTATAAGGACTCACCAAATCTTCAACTCCTTGCACTTCTAGAAACCTATCCTCAAGAATGGAACTCAATGTCGCCAAACCCCACATTTGATAAGAATGTCGGCAAGAGTATGCGTTAGTACAAAATCTACTAAATATGTTACCTAGCATACCATCATAAGAGCATAACATAATGGTTAGCCAACATAAGACATAAGCTTAAGAGGCAATAACATAATCATAAGCATAATCTCCAACATAAGCATAATATAAGCATAAGTCAACATAAGAGAACATCTAATGACATAGGAAATACCACATATTCATAAGAGTAGTCCATACTCAAATCCTCTTAACCTAGGAGAAACTTCATAAGTATTATTCAAGTTTTACTTTGTGCAATATATGCATAGAAGACCACATAATCCAACCTAGGCTAAGTACCACTTTTAGACCATCATACCTCTTTATCATATTTTATCTCATCCTTTAGCTTACTTCTCATAGAGAAGGGAATCTCTCACCTTAAGTCAATCATATCATGGAAGGCAACTATAGCAACAATCTATCTAACATACACCATACAAGAGAAACACTTCTTAGGTAGCCTTAAGTCATCACGCATATTGATCATCTCTTGATCTCATATTTAGCTCATCATAAAGGACAAGGGAACATCCACCTTTAGTTACACATGCATTGGAAGGGACTTTCAAGCTATAATCCAAACTAAGAACATATCATAAACATAAGTCATAAACATAGGTCATCATATCATAAAAGGAACATATCATAACTACCCTCAAAGCATATTTGTGCCATGCATGAATAAGATCCCATAATCCCATCCATTCTCAGTAAAGATTCTTGAGTAACCATGATTCATAAGTGATAGTTTTGTTGTGATAGTGGGAGTTAGCCTTAACCGACATAGACCATGTGAGTCTAACATGGAATCTGGTGTTACCCACACCGAAAATGGTTGTCCTACTTGCCTAAGGTAAGACCATCATCATATTAGCTTTTAGGTGGATCCAGTTGCTAAAGACCTATGGGGGCACATAGTTGATGGGATAAGGAGATTGTTACTAGAAACCCAACCTTTCTCACAGAAAATTTTCCATCTCAAGAGATCGCTTCAAGGAATCCGTCCCTTCTCACGGAAAGATTCCTCCTACAAACACGGACTTTCTCATGGAAAGGTTTCCATCTCACATCAATATCTACTCGGTGCTAAGCATAATTCCCACGGGGTACTTATTAAGTCATAACTTGTTTCATTCGAATAGCTCATTAGATCATGCGTTAGAATAACCTTTCACCGTCAATGTCTACATATAACATTAGATTCAATTAGGTGAGAATTGTCTTTCAACCTTAGAACAATCATCATTTGAGAAAACCTTTCACATTATGTTCATTATGTGTTCATGAGAATAGCCTTTCAATCAACACAACAACATCATCATAATCATGAATACATCATTTATAGCCATGCATAAGGGTGTGTATTAGAGTACCCTTTCAACAACACTATAATTTCATCATGGTCATAATCACTTTACTCTCAAAGTGTTCTTAAATCATATACATAAACTTCATAAAACATGCGTAATATCATATATTGCCCTTTCAAAGGTCAAAGCTCATATCAAATCAACACCTCTAGGATGACTACATTAGACATGGTTATAATCATAATTCAAGTGGTTCAATTACTAGAAGTATAATCTCATACTTCATTTCCTTGAGGTTCAAAACTTACTTTCAATCATCACACTTTCGGTTCTAGCACTAGACATGGAAATCATCATATCTCATGTAATTCTATCACTTCATACATTCAAACATTCATGAGGTATATTAGGTAGGTAAAGGTTTTCCACCGTAGTTCTAACCATTAATCTTCTATTCTCATAGAGACTTTACTCTCAAGCCTTAACATACATAATTCATCTTGTTAACTTTACCTTCAAAACCCTAGAAGTCAACATTCATGACTACAACCCCTACTCTAAAAGCATTTCTTCTTGATATCATCATTCATATCTAGATCACAAGATAATCTAGTCACAAGCTTCATCTTTAAACAATTCTAGTCTTAATTCATCTTAAAGGCTCAATCTCATTCATTACTAGTCAAGATCCATCATATAATCTTTAATCTAATTCAATTCATGTTTAAATACTTCTATTCTTGATCAATTTCTATACATTTCATCAATTCTAGAAGATCACTTATCAACCCTTAATTTCACTTCACAAGGCATAAACCCAAATTCTTCAATTTCATCAATTAGACTAGGGTTAACCAAGGAAAACATGTAATAACATTAATATTTCATGATTCAATGCTAAATCAATCATAAACAAGTACTATCCACTCAATTAGAATCATACTCAACTAAACCCATAATTTTGGAAGGAACCCTAACTTGAATGGGGGATTTCGTCTTCACAATTGGGGGAATTCTAGGAGACTCCATGGATGAATAAGCTAACATACCCTGATTATAAATCCCTCACAAAAGCTTGCAACAATGGAGGAATTTGACCTAGCTTTCTTCTCTTCTTCTTCTTCTTCTTCTTCACTTTCTAGAGAGAGAATTTCTTGGAGGGAATTGGGTTCTTTGGTGAATTGAAAATAATGATTTATTTCAGTGTATTTAGGGGTCTATTAGCTTTATGTAGGTGTCCTAATTACTAATAAAATGACCCCACTTAATAACTAATTAATTCTAGAACCTTCCCTAACCCCTAACTTAAACAACTTAAGACCCTCACTGCCCCAACACACGAGACCCCGACCCACGGACCGTGAGTGGGTCCACGAGCCGTTCTGGTCTTCTGTGGGTGGAGGTACTGGAGCTTGGTTGGCAGGACTTGACCCATAATCCTCCCCACGGGGCATGACTCCCCAATGTGGGTAACTGCCTTGGGGCAGATTTTAGGGGCAGTTTTAGGGTCCTCTTCAAGGACCCTTGGTTGGTCCTTGGGGAGTCGTAACTTGACGTTTAATCCCTAAACCCTTCACTCTAAAATACGGGAGGTCATTTCTACAACTTTAACCCTCACGTCAAGCTCTAGAACCCTTACTTAAAGATCTAGTTTAACTTACTAGTTTCCAGGTGTTACAATTGATTTACTCTTTTTGTTGTCTAATTCATACAAGATGAGACTTAGTGTTATAGTTTAATATGTATCTATTGTTGCTGGTGTTGTAATTAGTTAGGTGGTTGTGTGGATTGTTTTCTATTTTATTATACTTTTCAATGTTCATGCAATTATTTTGGCTTGTGTCAAACAAACTACAAGTAGTTGTGGTTTATTCAAGTAAAATAATTGTCTAAATAGAATAAGAAGTTCCACATTACAGAGCTCTATAATGTTGAAGTAGTTGTTTGTGGCGGTTGCGGTCTCTACACTCTACAAAGACTACAAGCTATGCAGAAGGATCATATGGTGATGAACTAGGAATTGAACGTGCAACCTTTAACTCCATAATTGACAAAGCAAGCGTAGGGTAAAATGCAACAATTTCTTCTCCATTTTTAGTTTCCCTCAAAAAGTTTCGATCCGCTTGAAGCATCATAAGTAGCAATTGGGTGGTGTATACCAACTATCCTCGACAACACTAACAGTCTAGTAGAAGTTGATAACAATATATCCTTTCTTAGATGATGAAATATCAATGATAATACATTTATATGGCTATCGAGTTCTCCAACCTAACATCTGAAACTTCTTGCAAGATTAAGTATGAATTTAGTCGAGTAGAAAAATCTCATATTATTTCAATATTTTAGCAACAACATGTTCTGCAATAGCCATACTGGAAGTTTGAATTCTGATGTCAAAGGAAGTGGCCGTCTAAATTTGCACGGGAGTCCTTTATGTTTGTTACTCTCAACATCTAATTAATGTTTCTCGGTAATTGGAAATAGCTTTGAAAAGGACAAGACTTTTTTGAAAAGATTATTGCTGAGCAACTTTATCCTGATACATATAGAGAACTGCATTGATTTTTGTCCTAGATGTAATGTTCAAAAGTGAGGCAGTTCTATGATAATGGACCAATGGTGCTCACTGAATAAACCTGACAAATCTGGTTGATAGTTGGTGTTGTTATTCTTATTTAAGATCGATTTCAATATCTTGTGAGTTAACTGCAGGGCTAGCTATTCTATAACCATACTAAACTAAGTGTCTGTTGTAAGTTCTTAAGTCCTTTGATAACTTCAGAAAGAGAAGTTCTGCTAACTCTTATAACACAATTATTTGGATAAAAGAAATTCCATTCAAAATCTCTTTTTTTATGTGGAAAGTTCTTAAAAAATTAATTCGTGTTGATGCCTCAACTCTTAGATTGTAGACTAACTTGGGATTTAATTGCTCATGTTGCAGGGAAACCAAACAAGAGACTATTAATCATCTTTTTATAGCTAGTGATCTAGCAAAAAGAGTTTGGCAACAGATAACTTCTCCCTTCGAGCTACAACTGACTAGTCGAAACATGGAGAACATGCTCGATCAATGGTGGACCTTACCACCCAAAAATGTTGCACATAGGTTTTTACTCCTTATTACCGCCATCATTGTTTTTGGGAAACCTGGTAAGCAAGGTGTACTACAAGATTTGAGCATAAGCAGGTCAACACAATTAGCATTTGCCACAAAATTCTCTTTCAGGTTAAAGAATCGATGCAAAAAAAGTATAGTAGGATTGACCAACATTGGGACCGGAAGAAAGCGTGTCATACAGCTGAAAATTACAAAGTCACTGTCAACAACTTGATGGTTTGCTGGAACAAACCTAGTGATGATACTTGGAAACTGAACACTGATGGGATTTTCATGAAAGCTCAAAACAAGGCCGGGGCCGGCGAAATTGTTCCAAATAAAAATGGGGACTTAGTAATGGCCTTTGCGTATTAGACTCATTTCTACACTAACAACTTTAGTGAAGCCTATGCTGCCTTAATAGGAATTTCATGGTGCTATGACAAAAACATCATGAACATTGAAATGGAATTAGACTCGATGATCGTTATCAACATGATCAAAGGGGTGACCAGACCCTCTTGGAGGCTGCAGAATATAATCGATGATATTCAACGCAAAATGCATCAGAATAATGTCACATTAGTCATTGCTATAGAGAAAGTAATGGAGTCACAGATGCTCTTGCAAAGCATGCCACCACCCTCCAAGAAGATAAAGTTTTCCTACATAAAGAAGACCTTCCTAAGGAGGCTATTGGCCCCCTTAGAATGGATAAGATGCAACTTCCGTCCGTTCGAAGACGAGCAAAAAAACACTTTTCTTGGTGCTACGAGCCCCCATGATTCCCCTTTCTTTTGAAGAAGCCAATATGCTTAGGCTAAATCTAGGTATTGGTTACCTCTATGTTAAAGTAGGTTTATAGCACTTCAATGTGCCAAAACTCTTAGTATTAGAAAAGATCTCTTATGAGTATTCACTCCATTGTAAATGCTCTTTTCGTGTCTAGAGGTTAGGTTGCCATGTCCCCCTCTGACTTTGTAACATTTGTCTATCTTATTAACATGACTTAAAAAAAAACCATAAATCCAACACTAGCATCTTCATTTTGGGCTCTCACAAAATTTTGTTGTAGGCGCAAAGAGTAAGCAGTTGACAACCTTTTTATAAGAAACATATTATGGAACCTTAGTATCCTGATGCATCCTTTTACACGAATCTTCAAGAACACAATTTTGGATATATTTTGCAGTAAAACTCTCAATGGTACCATTTCTAGGTATATGATATTGAGGACTCTCAAGAATCCCGCCCATGATAGTCCTTCAGCTCGTTGAATCTTATACAACATGACAACAACTAGCTGATTTCAAAGAGCCTATGTGAATTTGCAGAATACGATAAGGAGTTCTGAATTTCTGATTGTTTTTGGCTTAATGGAAATGTTATTTTATGGAAGCCTAAGTTATTGTGTGTGTCACTTAAAACTTAAATAGTGATATTAAGAAGAGCATCAAAATTCAAACTTCTCATTCACGCTTACTCGGTAACTATAGAAGTAAAATTAAAGCAACAAACAAAGAAACCGATCGATTAGCAAAATAAAGACATGAATAACTCTTCTCTCTCTATCGAAGCCTTCAATCTAGGTTGTATTTATCAATTTTTTCTGTGCACTAATTGACATGCTTATTTCCACACAAACACTGTTTAATACAATTATGCAGAACACCAAAAAAAGGAGCAAATGTGTTATGCTATGGAGTACTGATAGTATATGCAATACATCGGCATGTTCTTTTGTCTGCGTTCAAGTGACTAGTATTAGCTACTGATAATTAAAAATCCACAAAAGAATAAATAGGTTTGAACTCATCTCATTTAAAACTTTAATCACCATGAGAACTATGGTCGAGCAGAAGCCACCATTTATTCCTTCTTCCCTATGGCATGAGACATGTTGTAGGCCCTCTCCCAATCATAAACAAATAAGCTGGAATGACCGCTAAGGTGATCTTGTCTAAACGACCTTTCAAGTATGTGTGCTGGTCGATGCTTTGGTAAAACTTTTGCTTCTTAACAAGCTTTTCTCTAGGATAAAAAAGTGCTTCTTCTAAGATCTTGTAAACCTATGGAGAGAAAGTCGAAGGCAATTGTCTCTGTATTATCATGTTTTAATGGCTAAATTAATGTTAAAGGATGGGTATTTGAATCGGGTTAATGGGTCTTTATTTTGATTGGGTTGAATTTGACTAAATGGGTCGGATAGAATACTAAATAGAAAGTAAAATTTTAATTATAATAAAATATATACACATGGAGCCACGTAGGTGCCACGTAGACTATTAAAAATGGTAACACAATACTTAATTGTAAAATGGAAAATATGTGCCTAAGATTAGATGGTAAGGGCAAATATATCAAAAAAGTATGACGAAGGGTAAATATGACCCTTTTCCGTAAAATAAATTATAGGGCCTTAGAGTAGGCTAAAAATTACATAGTTTAGGAGTAAGTGGGTAAGAAAATACTTAAATAACTCTACCTTAAAATCGTTGGAGGACTTCTACTGATTGTCCTAAGAATTGTAGAAACTTCTACTAATCGTGCTGTCCAATTGTATAATACATTATGGGACCAACAGATCTGAAGAAATTCCATGAGTCATTTCTTCTAATCATCAAACTATCTACCAATCATTGAAACTTCTTACATATTATAGAAATTGTCAACAAACTGTCAAAGTTTCCACAAATTGTAGATCACTTATGTAGGCACCAAATTACAAAAAATCTCATCCATGAGTCACTATTATTAATAATAGAAACTTTCTACTAATTGTCAAACTTTCTACTATTAGTCTTGTTCATCCATATACCCTTCATTAGTACTTCACATTCTCAAAAATCACAACTCAACTTCTACGACACCCTTCTATGGACCGTAGAACATCCTACGAACCATAGAGTTCCTTCTTTTAAACTTTGCACCAACAACCTTTTTCTGAAAATTTCCTTCCAACCCATCATATCAATTTCTAAGGTGTTACCGTATCTCCCCCTAGGGAACATTCATCCTCGAATGGGACTCAAGCTAGCATAGATAGAGTAGAGAGATCTAACAACCCAACATGAATGCAATGTACATCAAAATGCACATCATCAAGGAGTAATCGACCACAAGAGAAAACATAAACATGAGCATACATGCATATGAAAGTTTGAGAAGGACTAAACCTCATTAATCTGAAAGGATGAACCAGTAGGAACTACATACCTCAAGCTAGAATAGGAGTAGTGGGAAAGAGATGAGGATACTTGAACATCATATCAACTTCGGCCTCCCAAGTAGCACCCATAACTAATTCATTCCTCCAAAGAATCTTCATGGAGGAAACATCTTTATTTCTCAACTTCTGAACGTACTAATTGAAGATTTCGACAACAACTTATTCATATGAAAGATTCTATTTAACTCACAAACATTCAAATCGTACAATAGACGTCGGATCACTAATACACTTTTTGAACAATGAGACATGGAACACCAGATACATCAATTCCAAATCGGAAGGCAACTCTAATTCATAGGCTACTTTGCCAATACACCTTAAAATCTGATATGGGCCCACATAGCATGGACTAAGCTTCCCTTTTTCTCAAATCTCATCACACCCTTCAGAGGTGAGATTATCAAGTATACCCAATCATCAACATCGAATTCAAGCTCTATTCCACTAATATCATCATAAGACTTTTGTCAACTTTGGGCCATCTCCATCTTTCTAGAATAAGTCAAACCTTCCCATAGCTTCATAAACAAACTCGGTGCCTATCAAAGTGACCTCACAAACTTCAAACAAACCGATAGGAGAACTACACCTCCTAGCATAGTCAATCACATAATCATTGGGAATACTATGACCTCTACCCACCCGTTTCCTTGTGGAGGCATGCATAACAAGCTCATTTAGGGTGAGAAATTTTTGCACCTACTCTCCGAATTTATGGAAAGTCTTCAAGAAGTGTACCGAGCTCGGTGCTATGACATAGTCCACTTTGAGATGAGGATCACTACTATTAGGGCTAAGGTGAATGAAACAATGAGGATAATGGCCGAAAAGAGAAAAGAAGGATCTCCCGACTTGCACCTTGCTTGGTGTGAGGAGACGAGTTGTTACGACGTAGGGGTACCCCCTAGATATAACATGGAGTATAGAACCCCAAAGGATCCCATACAAGACACTTAGCTCTCATAACATAAAAAATAGAACAATAAGAGTAAACAAAGAGTCCAAGTCTAAAACATTTCATGAAAGATAATCGGGAGTCTATAACACTTGTCTCATTATAGCCATCTAATATAATACAATGAAATTGGGTCTAACCCATACATCATGTCCAAAAGTGAACTACAAGAAAAGGAACTAAAACAATGAAAGCCCGTCCTCAAAGCATGAGCACTCACCAAAGCTTGGAAATCTCGAACTCAACCACTAGCCATGAGACTCGAAAACCTGACTATTGCACCGTAAATTTGGGGAAATGTAGGAAAGAGTATGCTTTAGTAAAAAACAATGTACCAATTATGATAGCCATGCATAAAAAAATTAAATCATGCTAAAAGGACAGTTCATTTCATGAGATGCAATTGACCAAGCTAAAACATGATATAAGAGAATTAGAGAACATACATTATAAAACCATGGTCAATGCAAGCTAACATCATGTTTAAAACCTTTGAACTCCTATGCGATACTTCTTGAAGTAACCTTATTTCATTATTAATGTGGGGAATTAGCCTTAACCGACATAGATAACATGCGCACTATAACATGATCCCCCGGTGTCTTCCACACTGAAAGGGTTGCCTAACTTGTAAAGGTATAACTATGAACTTTTATATTAAGTGGATCCACTAGCTAATGTCTACTTTAGACAATCATCCAATAGTGGCACATAGGTAACGGATAAGGAGATGGCTACTAGGAACCCCGACCTCTATTCACAAGAGAGCTTCCATCTCAATATCCTCTCGGTGCTAAACATAAATCTCATGGAATAGTCATTTCTTACTTGACCCTATAATCCATGGAAAAGTATCCTAGGATAACCAATCCAAACTAGGTTCATTAGGATACCTCTTACTCTTTGATTAAATTAGGTTAGAAAGCCTTTCAACCTAAGAACCCTTATTATGTGAGAAAACCTTTCACATCTTATTCTTATGTGTACATGAGAAAATTCATTCGGTAACACATCATGATCATCATCATTGATACTTTACTCTCAAAAAATCATGAAAATATTTGCATAGATTTCATAAGAAATGCACAAGTCCATTATTTAACTCTTGAGATTCAAAACCCACTTTCAATCATCAAAACTTAGAAAACGTGGGTTATTTATGGATTTCATCATAAATTCATGTAAAACTAGTAATACATTCCTAATTTGATAAAACTCTTCCTTTACAATCAAAATCCCACATCACATGATGCATAACTTGAAAACATAAGGGTTCCATGGGTTCATGGGGAAATCATCATAAAATCATAGTATTTCATCAATTCATGCATAATAGATCATAATTCAATCATTTAAATCAACATTGAAGAAAACCCATGACAATTGAAGAAAATCCTAACTCAATTGGGTAATTCTAACTTTGAAATAGAGGAAATTTGGGAACTTCATGGATGGAAAGAATCCATGGATGAAAACTATCATACCTCAAAGCCTAATGCTTATCTTCAATTGAGGAATTGAGCGTTGACCTTGATCCTAGCTTGAATCCTTTCTTCTTCTTCAAGTTTTTAGAGAGAGAAATATTTTGGGGAGAAGAACTTTCATTCTCCTTTGTGTTTTGGAAATAATGACTTGAGTGGATGAGTTTTAGGGTTAAAATCACTTATATAAGGTTCCTAGACTTGGGTAAAATGACATAGTATTGATTCACTTGAAATCGAAAAAGACCCAAAAATCAATGAACTGAAGTTGCCGACTCACCACCACGAGGGGCACGCCCTTCAAGGGTCACACCGCCCGTAGTGGTGCCCGTGGTCCCTTGACCAGTGGCTAGGTTAGCCACCCATCTTTCCGAAACAGCTATCTTAGGAGCACGACCCCTCCCACAGCCCGTGGTGGGTAGCTTTGCCTAGCTACTACCTAGCTTACCGTGAGCATCACCAAGACTCGTGGTCCCAACCATGAGGCGTCATGGTGGCCGTGGAAGGTTAGGCAGTATTGGTTGGCTACTGCCTAAGACCTACGGGTACCACCACGACTCGTGTGGCCTTCAAGGTGGGTACCAATGCTGAATCTTAGGTTTGTAACCACTCACTTGGACCCTTGCTTAGGCTACTAAATTCCGAGGTGTTACATTATCTCCCCCTTGGGGACATTCTTCCTCAAATGGCATTCTAGACACCTTTTGAAAGAAAAGATTCAATACTAGCAGCTCATCATGGATGCAATTTATCATAGTGCACAAAACCAAGGAGGAAACATAAACTCCAAGCTAAAAATAGTCAATGTATCACAAGGAAAGTAGGAACTAGAACTAACAAACCCATATCCATGAAAATTTCGAAATTTATCACATACAAGGAGGAACTACCTTCTCCAAGCTAAAAGAATGCTCAACACAATCTCATGGAGCCTATATGCAATTCGTTCTCCAAAATCATAGCTAAAGCATGTTTATCAATTCATTTCATGAAGTCTATAGGCAACTCTTACTCAATGCACAACAACATGAGGGAAATCAATCATGTAAACTTATTTTCTTTCAAAACACAAGTTTTTCATGAAAATGTATAACATAATGAAATCATGGAAACACATAAAACACATGACTCAAAAACAAAGGGCAAACCAAGAGGAACTCATTACATCAAGCTAGAGTAGGAGTAGAAGGAAAAAGATGAGGATATCGGGATATCATATTGGCTTCAGCCTCCAAAGTAGCACCCTCAACTAATTGATTTCTTCATAATACTTTCATGGAAGCAACTTCCTTGTTTCTCAACTTCTTAACTTGCCGGTCTGGAACTTTCTCATAAGAAAGACTTTCACCAACTCCCAACCCTTCTAAGGGAACTATGGATGTAGAATCTCTAACACACCTCTTAAGCATAGAGACATGGAAAAGTGGATGCACCGATGCCAACTCATTTTGCAATTCTAGCTCATAAGCAACCTTACCAACACGTCTCAAAATTTGATATGGGCCTATATACCAGGGACTAAGCTTCCCTTTCTTACCAAACCTCATTAGACCCTTCATGGGTGATGTTTTCAAGTAAACCCAATCATGAATATCAAACTCAAGATCCCTTCTTCTCACATGGACATATGACTTTTGCCGACTTTGAGCCATTTTCAACTTTTCTCTTACAAACTGAACTTTCTCTATGTCATCATGTACCAATTCAGGACCTATTAGGGAATCTTCACCCACCTCAACCCAACCTATGGGAGATCTACACCTCCTACCATATAGGGCCTCAAATGGAGCCATATTAATACTGTAGCGATAACTATTGTTATAAGCTAATTCAATCAATGGAACATGGTAATCCCAATTACCCTTAAAATCAATCACACAAGCCCTTAATATATCTTCCAAAGTTTTGATAGTACGCTCTGCTTTCCCATCAGTTTGTGGATGAAAGGTACTAAGATTAACATTAGTACCAAGACCCTTTTGAATTAAATTCCAAAACTTAGAAGTGAATTGGGTACAACGATCGAAAATAATAGACAAAGGCACTCAATACAGCTTTACCATTTCTCTCAAGTACATCTTGTCATAGTCCTCCGTCGTATAAGAAACTTTGGCGGGAAGGAGATGCACCAATTTCGTAATCCGATCTACTATCACCCAAATCGAATCATGTTGTCGCCGGGTGCGAGGCAAGCCAACAATAAAGTGCATGTTCAAATCTTCCCACTTCCACGTAGGAATGTTAATATCTTGGGACAAACCTCCCAGTCTCTGATGCTCAGCCTTTACTTATTGGCATTTGGACACTTAGCCACAAATCCCACAACATCTTTCTTCATCCCATTCCACTAATAGACTTCCTGTAAATCTCGGTACATCTTGGTGGCTCCCGGGTGAATGGAATACTGCAAACTATAGGCTTCTGACAATATCGGTTCCCTCAAGTTATCAACATTCGAAACACATAAATGACCTTGATATCTAAGTACACAATCTCCCCATTGGGTGAAAGCATTAACGGATTTTCTTAAGCACCACTTCTTTCTATTCTACAAAAATTGAAACAAGACTTTGCTTGGCTTTCACATCGGCCACAAAAGACGATCCAAACCCACTGTGAAGCATAACACCACCCTTGGTAGAGTCCACCAATTGAACACCTAACGTTAATCTATTAACATCTAGAACCAACTCTTTCTTTTCTTCTTCAGTATGAGCCACACTACCCATAGACAACCGACTAAGAGCATCCACTACCACAATATCTTTGCCCGGGTGATAAAGAACACTCATGTCATAATCTTTCAATAATTCAAGACACCATTTTGGCAAAATGTAGATCTTTTTGATTAAAAAAATATTGCAAACTATTGTGGCCAATAAACACATCTACATGAAATCCATACAAATAGTGCCTCCAAATCTTTAAGGCAAAAATGACCGCCGCTAACTCAAGGTCGTGAGTAGGATAATTCTACTCATGAATGTTAAGTTTCCTTGGAGCGTAGGCAATGAATTTCCCATTTAGCATAAGCACACACCCTAACCCAATTTTTGAGACATCATAATAAACTACAAAACCATTTGTCCCTTCCAGCAAAGTCAACACCACAGTAGAAGTAAGTCTATCCTTCAACTGCTGAAAAATCTTTTCACATAACTCAGTCCATACAAACTTAGCCTTCTTTTGAGTCAAAGCCATCAAATGAGAGGAAATTGAAGAGAATCCCTCACCAAACCTTTTATAGTAACCGGCTAAACCCAAGAAACTTCTAATATTTGAAGGAGTTAGAGGTCTAGGTCAACACTTAACCGCATCCGTCTTTTTAAGATCTACCTCAATACCTTACTTGAAAAAATATAGCCAAGGAAAGCTACGGACCATAACAAAAATTCACATTTACTAAATTTTGCAAAGAGTTGTTGGTCCTTAAGAACTTGCAACGCGATCCTCAAATGATCAACATGTTCATTCTCACATTTCGAACATATCAAAATATCATCAATGAACACAAATACAAGCATGTCAATGTATTTTCTAAATACCATATTCATCAAATCCATAAATGTCTCCGGAGCATTAGTCAACCCAAATGACATTACCAAAAACTCATAATGACCATACCAATTTTGAAAAGCCTTCTTCGGAATGTCATCATCTCTCACCCTCATTTGGTGATAACCTGACCAAAGGGGAATCTTAGAGAAATAACTCGTCCCTTGAAGTTGGTCAAATAAATCATCTATCCTTGGGAGAGGATATTTATTCTTAATAGTAACCTTGTTCAACTGACGATAGTATATACACATACGAAGAGAACCGTCTTTCTTTTTAACAAATAAAACTAGCACACCACATGGAGAGATACTCGGTCGGATGAAAACCTTATCCAACAAATCTTTCAATTGTTCTTTCAACTCCATAAGTTTTGTCGGAGCCATTTGGTAAGGAGGAAGATAAATAGGTTGTGTATCTGGGAGAAGGTCAATACCGAAGTCTATTTCCCTTTTGGGAGGAATACCGGGTAAGTAATCTAGGAACACTTCCAGAAACTCATTTACAACAGGGACCGACCCAAGAGTAGGGGTTTCAGAATCTACATCCCTGACCCTAACTAGATGGTAAACCCTTAGAGATCATCTTTCTAGCTTTAAGACAAGAGACAAATTGACCTTTAGGCATATAATTTCCCCCCTTCCACTCAGGGACATGCTCATTCGGGAACTAAAACTTCACTACATGACTTCTACAATGAATATAAGCATAACACGAGTGCAGCCAATCCATACCAAGAATCACATCAAAGTCTAACATATCAAGCTTTACCAAGTTAAGAAGAGTAACTTTATGGAAAAAAGGAAACATGACACTTTCTATAGACCGTCTTAGCGACAATAGAGTCACCAACCGCAATATAGATAGAAAAAATGATCTAACAACACATCTGGGAGCACATCAAACTCATAGCCACGAATGGTATATCGCTTTCCTAATAATAATTGCCTTTGCATCTATGTTGCCAATTCAATCAACTTCCTATCTTTTGACACACATTAATTCTCTTTTATGATTCTCATATAGAAGCCATAGGATCTACTATTTAGATTGCCCCATATGTATTGCATTTTGATTGTTCTTGTTGTAGTGGCTTCCAACAAATAATTAGATATTAAGGCTTTGGTTCATATTTCTCGATGTAATACACATTTTCTTGACAAAAAATGAATTTATTTCTATGTAGGGTATGAAATACTTTCTAGTCTTAAACTATCCATGCTAACATTCACAACTAAACTTTAAAAAGACCGTCTTCCAATCACTTTGACTATTTTCTTATCTTGCAAGTTCCACATAACGATGAACGACACTAGGATGAATATATTTGTCTACTTTTTGACAAACTATTTTTTCAACAGTTTTAGGATTACCTGAGATAGTTTTAATGTCTCATGATTTAAACATGCCAAACTAGCAAACAACTTTCATAGTCTTAAGGTTATGGAAGAGGTTAGAGATAAGTTAGACATGGTCTCCTGATAAGAAGTTTGACAACACCAACAATATGAGTCCAACTAAATCCACCTATTTTGTATATCAATATGCAATGGAACCCTCTATTCTAAAACAAAAGTGTTACTACTACTATTATATATTCAATATAGATGATATTACATATATATGTTTACCAAATGTGCATACTTTATCAGATAAAACAATAAAGTAATTGTTACAGGTTTTGTTTTAATTTGAATATAGGAAATCTGAATAATATCCCTTCTTTCAACATTTAATTAACAATTTATTCTAGATAAGAAAAACTAAAAACATAAGCTTAAAAGATTTAACAACAATCAAATTAATTTGTATTTAATGACACACAACAACGTATTAAAATTTAAGATTTATATTCAAATGTCAAAGTTCTAAGAAAACTACACTATTTGGATGTTATAATTCATTTAAGAATTCAATGATAAATCAATATATCGTCAAATAAAGGAACTATAATGAAGAGAAAAGTTTATGAACTTGAATACTCATTGATTCAGTTTTGACGAATTCATGTTGGAAATATACTTTATCATTATCACACTCATTCTCTTTTTCATTGTTGTGACCTTATTCATCGCAGTCGCATTAGGTTTAGTTGTATTTAATATGAGAAGAACTATTAAAACACCATAATATATATGAGGGATAATGGTGTTCGAAATGTTATTACAAACTTTTTCAGTCCAAAAAAACTTTCAAACTTTTTTCTTGTTCAAAAGTTTATAATAACATCTAGAAAACCCTAGTCCGTTACTCATTATATATAAAATAATTCTCTACCGGTCTCTGTCATTCTCAATGTAACTAAATATAATGTGGCTTCGATGAAAAATGTAAACAACAATAAAGAAGAAGATGACAATGATGATGAAGATGGAACCGACTTCCAACTTAAATTATTGAAAACTAAATAAATCAGTAATCAAGTGAATAAAAAAATCATTATATTTCTTTTAATATCATGATATATAGATTTTTCATTGTATTCTTGAATGAATTATCACTTGAAAATACTTGAGATTCATTATGATATTCACTTTTGAAAGAAGAGATTTCATTTTTAATACGTTGTTATTGTGACTAAATAATAACTAAGTCGAATATTGTTAAATATTTTTAACCTATTTTTTAGATAATAAAACTTTTTCTTACCTACAATAAATGGTTAACCCTGAAAGCATGGTTATTATTTAGTTTCCAGTTTGCAAATTAAAACAAGATTTGCAACAACTGTAGATTTTATCCATTTTTGTATTCACATGTCATGACCTAAAACTCCGGGTCATGATGAAACCTACTAAAACCCATTGAGATGTAAGCCTAACCCTTAGACTGGAACAAACGAGGATTGGCTAATGGATTGGAAGAGCTAGAAAGAAACAAAATAATGCATCTCAATGAAGAAAAATAATAGAAATAAGTATATATATATATATATATATATATTAGTCTTTCGACACGTGTGTTGCACTGAATATCAATTCAGAAAAATTAAGCTAAGATTTGAATAATAAGCTTTGCACAAAATAATATTACAGATTCTTTTGTGAATGTTCAATGTGAATCATCATATATATCTCTTATTCACACGAACCAAGAAGATGGTCAATCAAAAGTTTTATTAGTTAAACGCAATAATGTATATATTTGATTTAATTTGATGAGGTTCAATCATGTAATTAATCGTATCTCACTACTATTACCTAATACATGATATTTATTGTGTATTTTTCTTGTCATCTAACCAAATGTACTTTGCACATGTATTCTACTTAATCTATTTAGATGTCATGTGAACATGTGGAGAACAACTACATTTTATTTTTTAGAACTATTTTTTATATTAATTTTTATTTTACAAGTTATAACATAATAGATGATGTTCTTTTTGTTGTCTCTCATATTTGATTTCTAGATTAACTGTGTACATAAATCAAAGATAGTTAGCTGACTGTCCATAATTAACTGAAAAAAGTTTCCGTTTTCTTTACGAAAAAAACTAAAAAATAAAATTAAACATTATATTCTATCTGTGAAATCGTAGATATAATCACTTGTTTATCTTACACCCAACAAAGATATAGTTCATATACTTGTAAACAATTTTCAATTTATTCAGCCAAGTATGATTTGTCCAAGGAAAATTAACAAAACCATGTTATCACATATATATGGGCGGTAAAATAATATGAAAAATTATTTGTCAAAAGTTAATATAAGGAAAGATGAAAGATAAAA